>JAQGAO010003508.1:0-16860 GCA_034697705.1 Ommatoiulus sabulosus | reverse complement strand
TTCTCCTGAAAATGGGCTCGTCCCCCCTACCATATGGCATTTAGTTGCTGACTGTAGGGTACTGAGTTGAATTGAATAAGAACAGGGCATTTTTTTAGGGGAGCAGTCTTGGCATTTCCCTTGAAATAGCTGGAAAACCACAATAAGAACAGCCAAACCTGCGAACCTGGTTTTCCTGAATGCAAGGCTGGGCTTTTTACAATTTAGTCATTTCATTAACATGACTTATACAGGGTTCCCCCAAAAATTTCATTTTCAACTTCCATTACTTTTTTAAGTTTTAACAAAAATTTCCTGACCAATGACAATGTCAAAAATGTGCATATTTAGCAAAATTTACTTATGACAATTTTTAAAATTAACATAGAAAAATTTTAAAAAAATATATACTCGGAAAACGTGGAATTTTTTTTTGCAAATTTGTACTCTGAAAACGTGAAAAATTATGCAAATTTGTACTCTGAGAAAATGCGGAGATTTTTGCAAATTTGTCCTCGGAAATGTGGAGAATTTTGCAAATGTGTACTTGGAATACGTGAAAATTTTTGCAAATTTGTCCTCTGAAAACCTGGAACCTTTTGCAAATTTTTACACAGAAAATGGGCTCTGAGCTAACCATGTAGACGCACTAATTTTGGATTGCAACAACATGACTACGTTGAATTTCCCTGACTTTTTCAAAATAAGCCATTCTTCCGTGACTTTTCCAGACATTTTTCAAGCTCCCTGACTTTTCCAGGTTTTCCAGGTCTGGGGGTACCCTGTTATAGTCACCTTAGTTATGAGCAACTTATTAACAAAGATATAATAAGAAAAACAATGGCACTTCCCTAGAATTTCAAAAGGCAGGAACATAACTTGATAACTAACTTTTGATAGTTCCTTGTTGATGCTGAACAGCACAGTTGAAATTGCATCCAAAAGCCCACCGATTACTTCAACAGGTAAATCAATATCATCCAATGCTTCTTCGCTGGCATCATCCAAATCGACATTTTCCATTAAATCTGCCAGCCCTTCTTCATTACTGTCAGCCGTTTTTTTCAATTCGGTTTTAACATACTCGAAAACCAAGCGATGTATAAGGACTATAAAATCCACTATAACACAATAGTTATATTGGATTAAGGTTAATTAATTTCCTTGAATTAAAGGGTAGTGAACAGGTTAAAGTACAATAAAGCTTCTTCATGTGTAGAACAATGAGCAATTGTAGGGTTCCTCCAGAAATTTCATATTTAACTTCAATGACTTTTTCCAGGTTTTAAACAAATTTCCCTGACTAATGACAAAGTCAAAATTGTTATATGCCAATGTTATCCACGATTTTCCAAAATCTACACAGGACAATATTCAATATTTTGCCAAATTTACTGATGACAATTTTGAAAATTTTACAAATTAGCATGAAAAAAATTTACAAACTTTTACAAATTTGTACTCAGAAAATTTTGAAAGTTGTGCAAATTTGTACTCGGAGAGGGTTGAGAATTTTGAAAATTTGTCCTCGGAAAATTTTTCCTGTATTCGAATAACTTATCAAAATACATAAAGTAAGTTTTAAAAAATGAGGAGAATAAAAGCAAGGCTACAGGCCATTCTCTAAATTAACAAGAAGTATTTAACCATGCTAAGAAATCATACTACTCGTCCTAAGTACACTCAATTTTTTTAAACTCAATCATTGCAGTCAGTCATAAACTTAAACTCCAACATTCATAATTATAAATCGCATTACCTGCATCAGTTAAATCCAGCACAGTACGTGTAAAGGCGTGCATGTAGAAACAACGTGAAGCATCTCTATTGGTCATTATCAATGCAATGGTACGGTTAATCAATTTTGCATTTCCTTTGCTAAATGGAAGGTAGGTAGGTAGAAGAAGCCTTGTAATTCCTGAAATTTCAACATAAGCAGCTATGAAACCTATGCTATGCCCCTTCTTATCACATAGTTTTACGAATCCAAATTAATAGTGAATTGCAAAAATTTGGACTTAATAATGACAAAATCCCACCATGATCCATCAATGAAATGTCTTACGTTTTCCCATTGCTATATAACTAGTTATACGGATTTCTTACGGTATCAACCACTTACTGACACCAACAGCACTGGAATCTACAGCAAGTCTGCAAATAAGCTCATTCGGTGGGACAATTCCCCAAAACTGAAAAAAATATATGATTAAATGAACATGAAAAATAACAAAAACCTGCATTAAATTATGGCTACTTTGGCATGTTTTGTCATAACAAAAATGCCAATTTTGTGCATGAAGCAAAGGCATAAATACCTTGATAACCTTTACACCTTTTAACAAGAGAAGACACTCCAAAAAAGCTACACGAACATTTTCAACCTTATCATGAATGCATTTTCCAAGAAGGGGCAAAATCTCTTTTAGTAGTTCAAATGTCAAAGGGTTTTTTAAAAGAACTGCAAAACCCTGAAAGAGTAAATCTAATTAAAAATGCACAATCATTTTAAATAAACAACCCAACAGAGGAGAATAACAAAGCTTACAAACCTTGAATACATTGACTCGAACAAGCCAAGATGATGCATCAAACGCAAGATCTTCAACAAAATTCATCAACATGCTTTTTATTACACTATTCGGAATCAATCTCCAATAGCCACAGAACATTCTACACAAGCCTAAAGCAGCAGATGCTCGTACAGATGGATGAGTGTCATAAATAAGTTCCTTTAAAATAATGACAACAATATAATTTACAACTCAGTACAAAAGTGTTACAAGAAAAACTTTGGCAAGTTTTAAAATATTAAATTACAAATGTTTTGAAAAAAAACAAAAAAAACTTACTTCTGCAATAAAGAGCTGCTTCTGAATCTGACTATCTTTCTCAACTTGTACAAGAGATTCGGCATCAAATGGAAAAGCAGCAAAAAATAAAGTAGCTGCATTTCTTCGCACATTATAATTGGCCACCTACCAGCGAGGAGCTGTATTATTTATCTTCTTATAGATTTGTGAATTGTATTTAACATATTGAAAATTACTTTTAAAGAACGCCACAGTATAGGTGAATACAGACGTGCAATCATCTGATGAAAATCCATACGAAGTTTGGGGCAATGCAACTGATCTAGAAGCTTAAAAATATAACACATGACATCATAAGTAATTTTGAGCATCACACTTATTGAGTAACTTCCTTACCATTTTGAGAGCCTTAAACAACTTGATATTTGACGCATGAATACAATGATCCATTATATCTTGAATACAGAGTTCCAATGGCTTGAACGATCAACAAAGAATTTGTAAACTTACGAGCATTGCAAAGGCCTTCAGATATTAATATCTAATTGCTCAAACATCATGAAAAAGTGAATAATACTTCTTTTAAGTTGTTCCCACTTATAAAATTCCAAGCTCTCCGATATATTTCCCCATAGTGGGCTGCCTCTTTCCTAATAAATAAAATGCAAGTTTAAATTAAAAAAAAATTGACGCATACATATTACATGCCAAATTAAAACAACAATTTCATAATTACCCAGTACATTTAGTTAATTTTATTTTAATGGCATTATGGAAAAGCCTTACATGCCTAGGGCTTAAGACCATAATGAAAGCAATGAATTTCTGGCCCTTAAATAAGAAATAATGCAAAAATCATTTTAGATGGCTAGGAAATAATAAATTTTTAAATTTCTATAAAATACATACATGATCTGTTTGTAAATATGCGGTAGAGGTCGCACATTTGGCAAGAATATCATTTTCCTCTTCACCTAAGTGGATTGTTGTCAAACAATCCCTTAACACATTCACTCTTTTAATGTCAGATTTCTGTGCACAAAACAAATATGAAATAGCAGCGTACAGAAATAATACAAACTAACAATTTAAATGTAGAGGGGGAAGCATTGAATCTAAGCTGCAGAAAGATAGAAAAATGACTTATAATATAATATGAATTTAAAACGAGGTACATTTATGTCATTTTCTATGGCAAAGAGAATTAATAAATTTAATTTTTGGATAAATTTTGGATAAATTTCTCAATTTAGAGAATCCATAATTTAGGAGATTCATTTAGAAAACAATATTAAAACAATTTCAATTGTAGTAACATCAGTTTTATAAGCTAAAATATGACAATTCAAATATTTGACAAGTTATTAGATGCTGAGTGGAATAAATTTTTCAATTGCAATTTTTCCTTTTACAAATTAAAATTGTTACAGGGAGCAATATATTTAATTTTGGAATAGGAACACAGAATGATGACTAGGCTACTTACTGTGGATTTATCCAAAGATTTCTTTAGTAGATATAAAAACGCTTTGGGTATTATTCTTTCCCTTTTATAAATGCCTTTACACCACCATATTTCACACATCTGAGAAATCCGATTTTTCAGCACAATGGCATCTTGAGGAAGAAAATCAATGGCATCTGGAATACGGAAATCACAATGACCATCAAGAAGTTTATAAACGGCAACAAATTTATTTAAAAATTGCAAACTTATTTTTTGTAATAAATTTACCATGTAGAACAACTGTAATGGCAAAAATATTCTCCACTTGAATCTTTTCATATTGTATCACAGATGATATAACTGATGTCATTCCTAACAAAACTTCAATTGCAACTTCCTTGGTCTGTAGTTTAAAGGATATTTATTAACAACAAAAAACTGTACATGAATAATTCAATACAAATCAATTTTGTAAATACGGTATAGTATTACAATGTCTATCAGTTCGCAGTTTTCTTTTGATGTGTCTACAGATTGTACAACCATTGATGTAACATTTTTGATTGTGTCTGCTAATCTTTCACAAAACGTTTGGCTTTGCTTCTGACTTAACTCCATAAATATTTCAGCCATATTTACCGGAGGGTTATTTGTATTCTGAAATTACAAACGACAGAGTTGAAAGTGCGATTTTTAGTCCTCGTGGACCATGGCTACACTTGTGGATACAATTAGCCTACACTAACTTGATCTTGCAAAATCCTTAGCAAATCTGTCGTATCATTGTTGTTAGTGGCTAAAAGCAGGGTCTCACGTGGCGTACTCATAGTTTTTTATATCTGAAAAAAAAACTTTCATCATGTAGGCTATACACACTGAAAATATGCATGTACTTGCTTAGAGTAAAAGATAAGATTCATTTGATCATCAAGATTCAAATATATTAAATCTTATATTTTAAGAACACATTGAAGCAATTACTACAAGGACTTATACATGTACACTACATGTTCTATGGCTGACGCGTTCAACATACAGCAGCAGCAGTAAATTATGCTGTATTGTAGGCTACATGTCATGTACCTCGATGTAACGTACATATATACGTAACATCATGATACGTAACATACGTGATGTAACTATGAAATCTGGCGGTTTGTACCTCGATGTAACGTACATGTAACATACACTGTACATGCATGACTATGCATGAAATCTGGCGGTTTGGAATGCATGCACATGCATGTAGGCTATATACGTTCGAAGTACAAATTTTCGATAAACATGACATTATGACCAAACCATTTAGGTCTCATAATTTAAGCGTACTTTAAAAATATAACCTAAACTCTTAAAAATGAATGATATTTACCAATAATAGCACAAGCAGTTCGATAATCATTCCACCACAGTACGATTCCACTTAGAGCAATTTGCCGCGCAGTTTTGGCGGTAAAAATCGTCTGAAGACCGGAAGCACTGTGCCGGAAGCAAAGATATTATATCCCTAAATTGATATCATGCTATTAGCAAATTATTACAAAACTAAATAAATAAAATGTAAGTTTTCGACAAAATAAAAAGTTGCATAGTAATGAAAAATGATTATTGTCGTTCTTAAATTAGTCGTTATAAAATTAATAGGGATAGATGTTTATAGCGATTGGCAACATTGGTCACTGAATGTTTGTGTCAAACCACCGTGTGTCAAACTTTGCACGTTTGCTTTGCAACTTTGCACATGCTCTGCCTCTGTGTATATAGTCATGCATATGGTAAGCTTATAAAAAGCATGATGGCTTGCAGAATGCTTAGTAGATATACGTGGTCTGCAGACCATGCGCTAATCGCGACGTTGTTTTTAAAAAGTTCATGCAGCAAAAATGTGAAGTCGATATGTGCGCTCCACTCATCAACTTCATCGTTGTCGAGCAAAAATGGTACCATAAGTCACGATAAGAAGTTAGGTTCGTCCACAATCATTATGCAAGATGGACTTTATATTCAAGAGTTGCCAATTATTGTCAGAAAAGTGAAAGACGTCCCAGTTGTGTTAAGCAATCCCATCTCCACACTTGGGCAAACATCAACTGATGTGGAAGCGTCTGATAATGTTGGTACCGCCAATGATGTCAAAACTGTTGACGGCTATAACGAATGCCCTGAAGTGGAAAGCTGCAAAGAAGAAATTGCTATCCAAGAAGGTCTTGGTCGTTGTTCGAACTTGTCAGAAATTTTCAAGCTTTTGGAAATAATTCCCGTTGAAGAAGTTACCCCTGGAGTAGCCACTTGTGCCATGAAATGCATTGGAACTTTTATAAACAACACCGAAATCAGAAAACAAGCTAAGGGTACCCCATTGGATTTTCCACTGGAGGGAATGACGGAAACTTTTGCCTGGAATGCTGTCATTGACAGGCTATGTGATATAATTTGCACTAGTCCTAGTATAAAAATGATAATTGAAGCATTACAAGCAGCCCATAAAGCTAATTTAACAACCAAAAGCCATATTATTTCTCCTCACAACAAACTAATACTAGAGTGCATGGTTCGGGTAGCAGATGGCAAAGTTGATGTGGATCAGATTTGCGATTTGGTCTTAATGCTTCATTCCTTGAGTGGGGACGTCGCTTATGCTAGCTATCTCGACAAACTCTGGATTGGAATCACTAATAACTACGCAAGCATCAATGAGAGCAACATCGCGAAACTGTTTTTTGTTTTGCCAGTATTCAAAAAACCTCAAAAGATGTTACTTAACTTGCTGGAAAAACGGACATACGCTTGCTGGTGGAGGCTCAAAATTATAGATGTCATCAACATTTTATCTGCCCTTGTGAAAATTGGTTATAAACCGAACCAGTTGGTAGTGTCCCTTACCAAATGGCTGCGCTTAAATATCCATAGTCTATCGGAGTCAGATATACTAAATGCAACGCGTTACATAATTTTACTACAGCACTATGATTCTAACATTAGCAATGCTGTTGAAAAGTTCACAAGGGTTCGAAATGAAAATATCAAAAATGTGGAATTAATCGCCACGTTTGCAGAGTTTTGTTTCAAATTTCGACTATGTTCTCCAACCATACTAGACCCAATTGCTGCCTACTTCACTAAACATAGTGCAGAATTCGATACAGATCAGATTTTAAAAATAATCAGGACATATGGAATGCTGAATTATGCCCCACTTAATGAAGTAACCTTTTTTGCGAGCCTGGAAGATGTTCTCAATGCTAAATTCACTCAGTTTAAGCCAGAAGACATGATAGAATTGCTGCTCTCATGTACTTACATTCGAAGATACCCATTAAATTTTGTTACTAGGATATTCAACCCATTCTTTTTGGATAGATTAAAAAGTAAGGAAAGTTAAATTTTTTTCAATAAAACTGCAGACATCCTGTAGTCATTGCAGTGAAAGCCCCGTAATTTGATCACGTTGGTTCTGGCGATTTTGACAGAAATTATAGATGAACGTCAATAAACATGCTAAAGACTGACCTTAGCAAAATAATTTGCTCTACGTTTTAAAAATACATGCATCAAAAACTACTTAAATTATATTTATAAAAAAAGTTTAAGTAGTTTTTGATGTTGCTTGTTTGCTGCAACGGCCGAAATTTAACTTTTTCAAATTAGATGCTTAGATGTATGCTGGCACGTTGTGCAAACATGTCCTTGTATGAAAGCTGCTCAAACTTATTTCGCATATTTGCGTTATGTAGACATGTGGAAAATATGATCAAATTATGTGATGAACGACTATGTTAAGCGACTTTTTTCGTATAGGACGGCATAGGAAAAAAATCCTTTCTGAATGTTTTGATCGAATAAAATGGCTGGCAACAGGATCAATTGACAGGCTTTCACTGTCAAATGTACACATACCTCAAGTTACAATACCAAAACTAATTTCCCTCCCCCATTTATAAGTAAGCATATTATACTTATCTAATTTAGGTATTCAAAATGAAATTGAGTTGCAGAAGGCCAGAATTAATCTGAAATTACTGGATACAGCTATGCATTTGGAGTGCCCCAAGTATCATGGCCCATTGCTCAACAAAGACAGATCCAGCCAAGCAATCACTTCGGGTGATTGCAATTACAAATGAATTAGTTGCATGCAAAACATCGAGTTTCAAACTTATAAGCACATTTCTAATTTCAGACATTCGCCTAACAAAAATGCGAGGGAACTTATATAACCTTGTTGCTGATATTCTAGGCGGTGAAGATAAATTTGCCATGCCTGAATACAATCCAACTCTTCCACTTGCTTCTATGTATTGCATCGGTAAGTGTTGGTTGCATTAAACTAAGGTGCAGCTAAAGGTTGGAAAAGTAAATTTTACGATAATTACTTTAATTTTTACAGATTTTGCATTCAATCTCGATAACAATGGAAAGCCTGTTCCATATCTAGAGAAAGGACATCCTTGTATGATAAGGTTTAAATTACTTGTTTTTCATTCTTTCAAAAAAGCCAGGCCATGTTTACTATGAGTGTTAGCACTTCCTTTTTAAAATTCATACTTTCTAACGACCATATGTTATTAATAATATAAAAATATACTCTTTTATATAGAAAAGCTGTAATTATCAATTTGCCTGAGCACTTTACCATTGGAAAAAGGCAACTTGTTGGACATCAGTCTGCTCGTATAAGACATTTGCAAGCTGTGGGCTACGAAGTTGTACAGTTAGATTATGACGAAGTTAGCAGATTACATGGCCAGTCGGTTTGCAGACTGGAATACGTGAAAAACAAATTGCTGCATTAACAAAATAATAATTTATTTTGGAGGCATGTATTATAAATAGAATTACATTTTCAAATTATTTCCATCATATAACTAATAAATAAAACTTGTAATGTCAATTTTGACATTATGACAGACGATCCCTTATTTCTTGTCAGGTGGAGTAAAATGCTACCAAATTACCAAATTTGCAAACACCTTTTCTCTCTAGCATTACTACAGTAGAACCTCTCTAATCCGTCACCTTTGGGACTGAGGGTATGGACGGAACGCAAAAAAAGGTCGGATTATCAGAAAAAAGTAAAAAAACAATCTTTCAACTCAAGAATGACTGTACATATTGTTCTCTACAGTAAAAACATTGCAATAAATCGCATAAAAGCTGTTATTATGAAAAAGAGCAATACTGTATGTATTTATGTACGGTACTACATACTGTACATGTACTGTAAAAATTGAAGGTAGCCTCAGACCACGGTCGGATTAACCGGAGTGACGGACTAGAGGGGTTCTACTGTAAACGTAAATTTGAGTCTACCTTCAGAAATAATGTACTGTCTGAAATTATTAGCAAACTAGTCCATTCAAAATAAAATTTTCATAAATAAAAATAAATGGTGCAGGTTATTTTCACTAGCAATGACTAAAGTTTCTACACACAAAGTAGTTGCACAAGATGGCATTTGGCACCAGGTGTCTTAACTATTCAGCACAAAGTGTGCTTTTCCTACAAGCATTTTTTTGTTACAGTTAAATAATGGACCAGCTAGCTAGTACATGCTTAGGTAAGTGCTTCAGATTGAAGAGAAAAAAATTGTACATAAAATAATTGGTACCCATAATCAAGATTAATCTTATAAAAAATATATACCCTTTTAGCATTACCCACATAAATGATGACAATAAAATAACTACCAGCATAGCTAAATTTGAAGCAGATTAGCTTGGTGCAAATTGGTATCATTTCGTGACCAAAATTATTTTGAAAATTATGCTTTTTTAAAACGTGAAATAATGACAATCAATATTACAAAATTCAGTCTGAATAATAACTTAAATTTTAGGGAGAAATTTGGTAGTTTTAACTGAGTAAATTAATCAGAGAAAAAGCAATGATTCATGTCTAACGACATAAAAACTAAAAGTTAGCAAAATATTTCCTCCTCAACCATCAAGAGTTTGACAGTATAAATGCTATTAGGTATGATCTGATGTTGCAAGAATGCCACCTGGCATTTGGACCTTGCTAACTTTGATGTGTTACTGCCAATCTTCTGTATTTAGCTACTGTGCTGTTACATTCTTTAAGTGATTGATTTAGTTAAGAGTTAGTAGATGAGACTTCTAGTAACCTCAACCAGAATTTTATTTGGTGTTCAATGTTTCGAAATAATTGCCTTCATTAGGAGCAAGCTTGCATGTCCAAAATGTAAACAAAACAACATAGAGCTGCACAGTAGCTAAATTAATACAAAAGATTGGCAGTAAAACAACTAAGTTAGCAAGGTCGAAATGCCTTGTAATCTTAATGCTAGTTTAAATTTTCTTTTCGGAAAATGACTAGAACATTAGACAAAAATTGTGTGTAGCGACCTGCAGAATTATGATTCAATACCAATAAAAATATTGCCTATGGCTAAGCAACCATACCTTAGTTTGGCATTTCAATCACAATTATGAATAGCTGGACAACAAAGCAGCTAGTTTCGAGCAGCTCCGACAATTGTTAAGACATACAAGAAAATGTTGACAATGTCAAGATACAAGTTGAGAGCAGCAAAAATGTATTCTTCAGGAGAGATTGCATATTTGTGTTTCCCTCCCATCATCATCTGGGTATCGAAGACCAGATACTGAAAATCATAAATTCTTGAAATAAGAATTCTAAAATTTACCGATGCAAGCATGCTTAGCGAGTGATGCCAATGACTTTGCATTACATATAAAATACACTTACGGCTGAGAAAATGAGACAACCGAGGGAAGCATACAAGATGATCAGGACTTTCGATGGCCAGATGATCGAAAACAGGCCAAAGAAGAAAAGGATAATGACAAAAACAAAGAGAATACCACCCATCACGGTGAAGTCCCACTAAAGGAATGGAGAAAGAAATCAATCTTGTAGCCACTGAACAAACTGGCATATTTCTACAATTTCCAATTTAAAAAACTACCTTTGTTTGGAAGGAAAATATAGTCAGTCCTAAAGCAACCAGCTGTATAAACAATGGCAAAGAATCACATTCATATGAACTTTATAATAACACCAAACGCAACATTACTAATTCCAGTTCACAATCTAATTTTAATGATGAGATTTATAAGAAAAATAACTGGCCGAAATACTCACTGCCGTAACACCAGCTGCAATTGCAACAGATTCATTTTCATAAAAACTGAAAGAAATGAATTGAGTTTACCACAATTCAGCTGCCTGATCATTATACATACGGTATGATATTAGAAACTCGGTAACCCTTAATCTTATAGTTACTATTTTTTCTTCAATGTAGAAACATCATGAAAGAGCATGACTATTTCACAATTAGCTAATTGTTCATATTTAATTATTCTTTTATATACAAAACTGATTCTTATAAATAAATGCAAAGATGTGACATTTATTTTAATCTTACAAATAAAGCATGTAAGATTGACACAAGCAATTAGTATTACTTATACAAGTCATATTAATAAAAACTAACTTAATATCATTGGCAAGTACTGGGTTATCCCTCTACTCAATGTAGCAAAATATTCAACACTGGTGTTTGAAAGCTTACTTACCTGGAAATTGTTCCTAAGCAAAATGCTTCACATATTGTCTGCACAACCACAAACAAACATATATAATTAATTTGACCAGAAAATGTTAGAAATCACAAACAGGAAATGAAAATTGGCACAGTTGAACTTACAAAGAGAGCCAGCATAATGAAATTTATTGGAGATTGTCTTCGCACATTTGGACAGCAAGCCAGTGCAATCAGGATAACAAACGTCAAGGCCCTAACAATGAGCAAAATAAACTTGGTTAAAAAATGCAGGTAAAAATAAAAATCAGAGAAGTACACACACAGTACACTTACATGGAAACCCAAACCAGCCATGAATTACTCCTGACAAATTCTTTGGTATGTGGTCTTTAATCATTAATACATTAATAATTAGTTATACTTTATCTGCATTGTAAGTCAATGTGTACGTTCTAAATGTTAACAGAATCATTGCATACTTACTCATAAACACATAAGCAAATGAAAGCAGTTGTCACAGCCAACTGTGCCATCAAAATGCTATAGACTTTTCGAATAAATCCTACAAAAATAAAAGCAACACGTTAGAAATTGGAGCAGGAAGGCGAGTGCGAGCGTGCGTGCTGTTTTTAATTAAATCTGCAACACATTTAATTTTGCCAGAAAGAAGATTGGCCAATTATTGACAGAACCAAGTTTGTTCGAAATATTAGTTCTTAAGTTAGCTTTTAATGTAATTACTATTGCACTATTCCCATAGGGGAAAATGGTATTGGGATTTAAATATTTGCTTCAACCATATAGCTTAAGTACATGCTGCACGACATGACGTTTCATAATCAAGATGCATTTCTGTGCAAGGATTCAAGAATTCCAAACGTAGACCTTAGGCATTAAACCAAAAAAATAATTGCCACCTCATATTAAATAAGAGAAAATACATTAGAAGCATTCAATTAGCTTATTTGAACAAGAGATGATATCATAGTATTGAAAGACAAAATTTTCCACTGGATAATAAGATGAAATTAAGTAAAGAGATCCCACCTCTTGGGTAAATTTACATAATGTTTATATGGGCATTTTAACTGCTAGCACAAACACTTCCATACTTCCCCACTCTTAACTCTCACAAAAAACATCATCCTGATAATTCCACCCAACAAATATTTGAAAGTACGTGTATATATTTTTGAAGGAAAAAAAACCATTGTTACCATGGAAAATTGATAAGGTACTTTATTAGTAATCTGGGTACACCCAAGAATGCACATGCAGTGGACTTGTGAACGGTTCATAAATGTTCAAATTCGAGCTTACCTAATCTAATACTCTTCTCCGAAAATAAAAGTTCCTGTGGAATGTCATCATCGCCTTCTGAATACATATTAATCGGCTATATAAAGATATCTATGGAATGATAATAAAACAGAAATCTGTTGGCAATTGCATATATGTGAAGTTAAGTCGAATATTATTTGTATAATAGGTATATAAAATTATTAAAAATGTATGATCGAGACAAATTTAATTATATCAGTATCATATTTGTAAGTTTTAATTCACAATAATAGTTAAACTACATTAAAAATTTCGACCTTACACCTGTTTTTCACCCCGATCTAAATGAGTAATAAATTGGATTTAATAAATTTGTTGTCGGTTTCTCCTGTATTTTTGTGCCAGGATCCCGGGCAAATGGCTCAATAATGGAATTTCATAAAACTCGGTTATGGATATCAAGGGGAATGACATATAGACTGCAAATTATTTGGTTTATCCAGAAAGGAAAGAGGGATACATGTTTTTCCGAGTTGAACTTCACAAACATCAATTTCATGAAGAAAACGTATATATAGAACATAAATTAATGTGTAGGAAATCTTGTTTTCAATATTTTTGACCAGACACGCATTTTCGATAAAACGAACCGATGCTGTCAAGATTCGACCCTGGAAGACCGGAAGAAGGGTCGTCGTCATCATCATCACCACCAAGCACAATCTTAATCCCTGTTGCTGTCTGGCCAAGACCAGAGCCAAGCGGAAACGCATCGCCACTCTTCTGCCCATGCAACCACCCCCATTTACACGGGCTTGGGACCGGCAACAAGGCAGACGGGATAGGAAAGGAATACGGTCATCGCCGATTTAATATAGAAACTATCCCAGCATTCGCCTGGAGGGACTGTGGGGAAACCATGAAAAACGCAGTAAATTAAAGCAGACGTGGGTATCAAACCCGTGTCTACCAAATGCGAGGCGAGAATGCCAAGTTGCTAACCATGTGCACTAGCTCGGCCACGTACCTTGCAAACTCAAAAGTCCCGCGGAGGAAGCCGATCAGGGTAGAGGGAGGGGGAGGCTACTGTGAGGGAGTAGAGATGCATGGCGCCAAATATAGACACCCAAGCAAACCCGTCGAGCCGTAAACGAATATGGTAATACGTACATGCAGTTAGTGAATCATTTATCAACGATTGTAATAGCTGATAATCATGACTAATTTATACATATATCTATAGGTGATTGCATAATTAAGATATGAAACGGAGTTTACATATATTACACTTCGCAAATATTATATACTGTTTGGCAGGCGTACTATAACGAAAACTATTTACTTTAGCAGGAATAACCATCATACTGTATACGTACAGTACGTGCTACGCAGTACGTTGCTATGCTATATATATATACTGTAGGCCTATATATGTACAGTTATATAGTACGTCAGACGTACCGTACTACATGCAGGTAAATGCATGCGCATCGACACCTGAACAGATGATCGAGGAACGTCTACACTTACCAATAAACACAACCAGGAGTACGCATAAATGGAAAAGCCAGCCTGTTGATGCTGAAATTTGTTCAACAACGTACGATCGAAGGTGAACTATAGGTGACTTGAATTTCGTTGAACCAAGAAGCTATTGATCGATAACTCGTAACCACGCGAGCTAGATTGTTGGATTGTTTGAACGAAGACTAGAACATTCTAGTTACTTTGCCGAACAGCCAATGAAAATCACAGCGCTGTCATGTTTTGATAGGGGCTATTCAAAAAGGACGTCGGCAAAATTTGCCCAAAATTGGACTCCCCCCTGTCCGCATTGTGTCCGGTCAATCAGAACCCCTAATTCGGTCGTGCGAAACTTTTAAAAAAAATTGTAGTCTATTAATTCGGAAAATGTTGCAAATTTGTACTCGGAAAAGGTTGAAAATTTTACAAATCTGTACTCGAAAACAGTTGAAAATGTTGAAGATTTGTACTTGGGAAAACGCGTGGACATTTTTTCAAATTTATCCTCGGGAAAACGTGGAAAACTTTGTAAAGATGTCCTCGGAAAAGGTTGACAATTTTGCAAGTTTGTGATCGAGAAAAATGAAAATTTTGCGTGTATTGAAAAAATTTGAAAGTTTGCACATGCCCCCTGTCACGAGCTTTTAAGTATACCTAGCTGTTACTGACTTTTGCAATTTATATCCCACCTATGCGATATTGCGCTCAATTTCCATTTTAATTTGGGAACTGATTTTATTTTTTGGCATTTCTTTTTTTTTATTCAAGTGGACGTCCCCTCCTCCCTTCCCTTGTCCTCATTGTGTCCGTATCACTCAACCTATCGCCCCTATACGAGGACATCCTTTTTGAATGGCCCCATAGCGAAGGCGGGCACGCCCACGCACCACGTGGACGGTTGACAGGGATGTTTAACAAGGACGCTACGTCACGTCGTAGCAAAAGTCTGGGCGATCAGAAAAACCGTACGTGAGCGTGCCCTCAATGACGACAAATTATCTAAAACCATTGCACAAATTATCAGTATTTCACAGCTAACTAACTATGATATTGGCAACCGTATTGCGGAATTTAAAGTATTTTCCGAAAATTACAGATGGAAAATTGTGTTCTCCATTATTTATGGAAAACAAAACGTGATCTCATAGCTACAGATTATAAAACAATAAAAAAGGTTATTTTAGGCTGTATTTACAATGAACCAATTGAAGACAAAAACGGCCGTCGCTCATGCGCCGATAAAATTACCAAACGTGATTTAGCTATAATTCTTCGAAAAATTCGCATTAATTGTATAATCTATGGAAAAATAATTTATAACCGAAATAGTCAGTCCGAACCACTAGATAATACACGCGAGAAAAGCGGTGACGTTTTCAAGATGGCGTCAACGACCGTTTGTGTCTTCAATTGGTTCGTTGTGAATACAGCCTTATAAAGCTAGAATACCCTCTAGATGAGGCTTCATTAGTAATCTTACGGATTTGTATTGTCAATCCACAACTCCCTCCTTCCCTACCAACCCTTGGCTGGTCGCCATCACAAACAAACAAAAATGGGTCAACAGCAGATAATACTCAATGTTACATCCGTGGAAAGTTAATCATGCATGCACATACACGTTAGATACCTCGGGCTCGTTTTTGTTGACTTTTGACGAACGGAAATACATGTATTCGTAATTCAGATAAATGTTACGTGGTGTTTGCAAGATAATAGAACTGCGCAAATATTATCATATTAGGCAACTGGGTAAAACCTTTATATTCCTGCTGAAGCTTCACTGTTAAAAATCATAACATTGACAAGTTAAAGTGCAAAATTGCACAACTTAAGCGCTTTCTTATATTATAAATAATAATACTAGCCGGTTTGCCCGGGCTGTACTTACCGATAGTGGGACGAAGGGATTGAGTGAAGCCGACTTTTCGTCGACGAAAGTTGAGAAAAATTATTTAAATAAATAAAACTTACCTTTGCCCGTGCAGGGCATTTGGTCCATCTTCTCAAAATGTCATCGTATCGACATAAAATCCATCCATAAAAAACAAAAACATACGGAGCCCCGTAGCGGAAGATTTTCATTTTTTTTTTCGTTTTGTACGCGCTTTGCGTCATTTCGTACAAAAGCAAAAAAAAAAGTAATGAACGTAATGAACCGCGACACCAGAACCAGGCAAGCAGCCATCCATCCCTCCACGGTCTCCACCACGGTGTAAGAATATAAGGTGAGGAAACGAGCGGGTAAAACGTGAGCCGATAACGTTGCCAGTTCTGAAGTTTCC
>JAQGAO010003507.1:0-16861 GCA_034697705.1 Ommatoiulus sabulosus | reverse complement strand
TTACAATTTACTCGTATACAACTAAATATATAAACAATATTATGCGCAAACTTAAATTTCTCCTAGGACGCGACTTGAAACAATTTACTATTTCAACTTTTAGAGTAAAAAACAGACTTTCTTAGTTTAGAAATGACATTTTGGCCTTTGATACAACATAGACTCCACATTTTAAAGCCACCTTAAAAAGCTGGCTTTAAAGCTCGTTGTGTTTGTACCCATAGAAGGCCATGTATTGCTCGTTCTAATTTTTTTCCCGAATAAATAAGAGCGATTTCTCAAGCCGTTTACGTTGCATGTATTTGTTGAACACACATTCGCATAAAGGAAGGACTTTAAGATTTATTTGCACGCTTGTAGTTTATCTTTTCTATCAAGTTTAAGCAAGAATAACGAGACAATCTAAACACGACATTGCAGTTAAACTACATGTATACAGTTGTCTAATTTAGTAAGTGTCTAGTATACTTTGACAATTCTTCAAGATGCGCCTTGCAACACTGTATGATAAGAAATAATTGTTCTTAAACAAGGTTACCTAACGAGCGGGAGTTTGGAGAAGACACAGTGCCTTCTTATCTGGAGACAGTTGATGAAATAACATTCGGTGTAATAGAGACAGTAAACATAAATTATCTGATTGTGGGATGTGCTGCTTGGGATTATACAAGCAGAGAAGCTGGTGGAATTCTGTCCAATTACCAAACTACGAGAACGTACATGTACTTAACGAGGCAGACTTCAACCTACTGCGCTGTCTACTTGACTGTCGGACTGACCACAAGGGTTTTAGCAGAGGACATGTTAACCGATGATGGCGAACTCGAGTATTATTCGCAAAGTTACGATTGCCAAATTGTTGACTTCGTGTTGTCCATGTGACGACAATCCACACATTGTCAATATTTACTGGCAGCTAGTGGGATGTTGACGTGTTGACACACGTGGAACGAGTATGAGAATATTTACATTTTGACATTTCTGGATGCATTTATCCTCGTGGAGATAGTTGACACTATTTATCCATGTTGATAAGCATAATATTTCGGATGGATTTGCAATATACAGTATATTTAGGTCAGGATAATGCGTTTTGGGAAAGAGTCCCAAATTGAAATGCATTTTCCGAAACTCGTTTAGGTAAATGTTTCCGTACATTACTATTTTCCTGTTTGTAAAATATGGCCGTCGAATTAATGACGGCGAAATTTAAACCTAATGCGTGGAAAATTTATAAAATTTAAATTCAACATTTCTGGATACTGTATTTAACTTCGTTATCAGTATGCAAAATTTATTATTGAAAGCACGTCACGTTATGCATAAAACTAACTTCGAAAACTGTCCAAAGTTTGCAATCATCTACAGTATCTCGTTTCCCAGTTGTACCATGCAGTAATCTCGTTCGTATATTTACGCTACATCGCTGACCAGTTGCAGCATCATGCATTAACGTTAATCGGAGATTATAACAAACAGTTTAATGCATGCACCAGCTGCATTTTCTGATGCATGAAGCTGCATGCAGCCATTAAAATCTTTGGCTAAGGTTTCTGAAGCTCCACAACTAATGCTTGCCAGTCATTCCTAAATCTCCTTGCCTCCTTACCAGAGCGTACCGGGGTTCATTTTGGAATAAAGTTCCCACAATCGTCCAGTTGAAGCGCTTCAGCAGCTCCACTCTGGGGGCGTTGAACTCGTTCTCGCTGGGGACGACCCGGAAGAGGTACGGGTAGTTGTGCTTGGTGAACATCGGATGAGTGTCTGCGTACGAAAGCTGGAATGAGAGAATATACGAAACGGATTTGGTCACGTGACTTAATTCGAATATTTGTTGAATTTAAAAAACAATTGATCTACAACCTGATGCAGTCTAGGCACACTTGAAAAACGTTTAACTGATGTACAGTACATCAGTGTTTCCCAAACTTTTTTGGACTACTTCCCCCATTTTCAACCAATATTTTATTCCCCCCCCCCTTTTAGAGCAAATATTTCCAAACTGCCCCCCTCTTATGCGATTATTTAATTTGTGCCCCCCCTCCCCCAAGCATAACATCTTTAAAAAGTTATACTGTATATTGGAAATTAAATTATATTTTAATAAGAAACTTTTAAATTGAAGCATTTATTTTATAATCAAAAATATTAACGTACAAAAGAACGAATCTTTATGCATAAGGGGTTAAAACTAGTATTCTTTGGGGTCGAGCAGCCTTGCACCAGGTTGCCTAACATTGTTCATCCCGCCCCACCCCCTTCCCCATTTTGCCTCTACGATGTTCCCATTGCCCCCAAGGGGACAATATTGCCCAACTTGGAATTCACTGATGTACTGTGTTAGTGGTCCATTATCTATGGCGATTTTCGGGAAAATTCTGTTTTGTATTGAAAATTTATCATTAAGAAGAACTCGTTTAATTTTAATTTCTGACAGCACAATATCTTTCCAGAGTCCACGTCATTGGTTATGGAAGAGTAATGTTAATTCCTTCTAAAAGTTATGTTACAAGGGGAATTCCTCGATAAAAGTTGAAGGACATACCCATTTACATGTACAGTAAAACCTCTATTCTGTCAACTTCTATTATGTCAACTTTCTATTATGTCAACTCATCAGCACCTGGCTCCCGCCCACCAAACGGTGCGTTTTTTGGCTGACGCAGGCCTCAACCTTAAGAAAATTAATTAAATACATTAGGGTACCTCGTTTGAGGCAGTAGTCCAGCTATTTCAACTAAAAAAATAAGGGATTTGGCTTTGACAAAAAAAAATAAAGATGGTGAAACAGAAGAAAATTCATGATTTTTTTAAACCTGCCCAATAAAAGTGATATATATGTACATGTAATGTTAAGAAATAACTTTGAATACTTAATTGACTTGTTTCCTATTATTTAAAATTAGTTTTCTATTGGTTGGAATTTCAACCTCGATTATGTCAACTTTTCGATTTTATCAACCACCCTGGTCCGAATTAGTTGACAGAATAGAGGTTCTACTGTATCAGTTATAGCTAAATAAAAAAGAACGCCCCCGGATGGATTTGAACCAAGGCGCTCGTTTGCCTTAAGATCTAATTTTTGATGACGTTTTTAACCCCTTCACTTGGCATTTTTTATTCGTATCATGTAATTTGGTACGCAATTAATACGCATCTGCTAATGTTTTCCTTAAATGTTTGCAAATTATTTATTAAAAAAAAAGTCCTTATTCCAAAACGTTTATGAAGAAGTTGCATCGACGAAGTGGACTATGTTTAATTATCTTGGTTAATTTAACACAAAAAAAAAACGCCCCCGGGTGGATTTGAACCACCAGCCTTTCGGTTAACAGCCGAACGCGCTAACCGATTGCGCCACGGAGGCACATGACCTAATGTCATTTGTTTGAGAATCTGTACTAAGATTAAAATAGCTTTTTAAAAATTCAGTTTAAATCTCAAACGTACATGTACGTCAATGTGGGTCTACATGTACTGTATATATACTGTACATGTACATTGTGTTGTTTGTATACTTGCAAACTGCTTATGCAACGAAGGATCCAAATAGGCGAGACACGAGCCCACCTCAGCAACAACTCAAAGCGTATTCCAGATTCGAATAAAAGATTTTGAATATAGGCTACTGTACATACAGTATAGCCATGTCCGCCATTTGTAAATGCATTATGCATTGTGCGGGACAGAATTGAAATTCAGGAAGGAATGAACGCGTCGAGGGTCATCGTGGGGTCATTGCTACGGGTACGTTATTATAATGCCCTCGAACGGTCAATGTGAATTCGGTGCATGCCCTGGCTTATACGCATTCTCGGTTTAAAGCAAACCCTCTATTAACCCTGGTTTAAACCCCAACGCATCCTTTGTGCAAAGGCGCCGCAAATTCAAAGCGCTGGTCATCGGACTACAATCATGCCCCCGAGCAATATATAACACCCGACCGTTTATGCACGGCCCCCCGATTCATATACCTCAGGGCTACGCCGTGAACTCTTGGACTAACTCTGACCGGATACTTCAAGCAGATCGAGTTCACGCAAATCAATATCCGTAAACAACACCCGTACCTGTATATTGGATTTCGGGAAAAATTTGATTTGCCATAGCTTAAATATACAACATGGACATTTTGGTTAAATGATGATTCGATGAAAGTCACGTGATACAGCTAGGCTGCTACGCATACTCTGCATAAAGTCCATTATCAACTCACCATACATGGTCACACAGCACTGCTTATGTTCAAAGTTAATGGGAAAGAGAATTGGGTCCATATACCGCAAATTAAACAATACTTATACAATAATTAAACAAACACCAGAAAAAAATTCCCAGCGCCATCTATGATGCACTATATATGTGCATGCAACATGCATGATGTTGCATGCCTCCATCTTTTTCCGATAATATATCTTGAAAGAATCTTCATCTCCAGTATACATGTAATGCATTATTTGCTAATTTCTTAAACTGTTGGTTCTATACTATACATATAGCTAGAACTTCGAATGCATTTAACGCATTTAAAGTGTTTACAGTCGGTCTTAAAAGTCTTGAAAGAGCAGACCAAATCTTGAAACAAGACAACCACCAATTTCATAAATCGAAGTTCGACGCAATCCGTCATTATAGGGGACATAAGGTTATTTTTTATTTACTTTTTTTTTCAACTAAAGACCGAGGCGCTAAAGCCTAAAACTATTTATACAAACGTTAATTAAAGAGCAAGGGAACGCATTTAATCCCATTACTGAGGAGCCATGACGGCACCTATTTACTAAATACCCCTTAAGTTATTAATGAAGCGTGAAAAATGACTCTGCAATTTAGGGATGCGGGTACACGCCCAATATAGAAAATTACATTCTGATTATGCGTACGAGGCATTATAAAACGAGAATGAGTGGCATATCAATAATTTAATCTAAGATTGAACACAAGGGCAACACATTTCTAAGACCCTGCGTTCGGCTATTTATTAGCGTTTACGTATAGCGGGCCGCGCGGAAGTGTATATCTAAAGCATCTTTTTGATGGACCCGAATTCTTTTGTCCAGTTTCACACCTTTTATGCATTTCGAGCCCTGGTCAACACGAATCCTCGTGACAGCAGGTATTTTTTTGTTGTCCAAACCTGTCCTCGTTTGCTCTTGCCGCTTATACGTGCAAGTTGATAACGTGCACCTGTATACGTTACAGCCTGTGAGAAATTAGATTTCAAGTTTCGTGGAGAGAGAAAAAATAGTGAACAAATGCGTGAAACAGCTAGGCCTTTGTTATCACTTTACATTACATCAATGTTAATTTTTACACGTCGTGCAAATATATTTTCAAAGTAATCTTCGTTTTTCGCAGCTTTTTCCTCATTATAGAATTCAACTTGATTTCTATTTGAAAATTTCCGCCATAGGAAAGGCGAATAGATAGCATGCGACTCCAGAGGTTGTCAATAGGTGGGGTTAGCTGGCTACATTGTCCGATAATGAACCTGGTTATAAGGGCCATTCGAAAAGGACGTTGGCAACGCAGTTTATTGTTATTTTCGATGGTATTCCAGATGCTTCGTATGAAATTTAAAAAGTTAAATTGCATTACAAATTTTCTGAAATCAATAGTTGCCCTCCAGTTTCCACTTGCGTACATCTTGCTGACCATAAGGAGGCAGGCAAGAACTTAGAGAAAAGACATCTTTCATGCTACGATAGGAGAATTTCCATGAATGCCAATTCATGCAGCTGTTAAAGTATGATATTTGTATTTTAATTTTTATTAAATAATGATACTTAAAAACCTTCAACACGTACATGTAACTTGCAATTACACCACTATGAATTCATTTAAAAACGCTGTCCTCAATAAACTCTTATTTCACTTTTATGTGTTAGACACATCTGCATGTACAGCATATACAAAACAGCCATCTTTCCATGATATGCAGTTTCAGTGTTAAATTTCGATACACAGTGAATGCTTAGAAAGGTGCGTGAACTTCATGCAATAACGTCGCCGAATTCCTGCAAATTCTCCCTGCATGGCTATATAGCCAACATATCAACGAATTCAAGGTGACTGAATATCTGTAGGAACAAATTAGTGTGTACAAATAATCCAACCGCGGACTCATTTTAGCATAAACAATGTTATATTTAAAAAGGAATTTGTGATGCTACACTTACCATTCACCCATTCACTTTCTAATGCTGTGCAGCGCAGCAAGAGCCTGCAGAAGTCCCCTGAACATGCATTCCCCTCACTAAATCCCACTGTGGCCATTGTATTAGAGACGGGTCCTTGTGAAGATGAAACAGGTGAGATACAGAGTAAATATCACGGCACCATTTGTCATGGTCCTTCTTCTTCGGCAACAAACATGACCATTAGAAACTAGTCCCTTTCACTGAAGTATATAGACGGAAGAATGAAAGAAGGGGAGGATTGTAACCTTATTCCCAATGTGTTTATGAAAAAGAAAATGATTGTCCTGCAAGACCCGATGTCCTCTCCTGTCCCGAGCACCTTTTCATCACTATCTGATGAGGGCAGTGATCCTTCCACACGAGTGCAGATATGTAGCATGAATACCCTTTAACTCCTTAGCTGGATGTAAGCAGCACTCAATGTCTTGTTCACTAGGATGTGACGCCATCATAAAATTACTTTTTATTTACAATGGAAGGCCTATAGCAATGTATGGCCATTAATTCTGATGGGAATTATAAATTGCAAAGTGCTAAAATGTCTGATTGCATTCGTTCGAAATTGCATTATCGGAAGTCTCCTGGATGAGTGCTGCCACCACGTGTTCTCCCCGAAAACTAAACCAGCAACTGCGCCCATTGTAATTAAAAGCATAATTCGCCAATTTCTGGTCATTGGTTAGTACCTGAGTTCTAAAAGCAATAATCTTAAACTGCACTAAATATCATGTCAGTTTACGCTTGGATACCGGCGTGTATATTGTTTACAGTTCAATATAAGATGCCGTATATAGAGAAACAAAAGGGAAAACAGACACGTGCACTGTCAATTTTAAAATCTTTGGTCAATCCATCAACGCCGCACAAGAAGTGCTATTCGATCATTTCCAATGTTGATTTTGAAATGCGGATGCAACTGTTTATAAGAGGGTTAAAAACTGCAGCGGAATGTTTAGGCATGCAACCTCAAAGCTGCAGAGTTGCAGCGCAATAACGAATCATCACATCGATCGAAATTCATGCCATGATACACTCGTACATAAACATATACTGTATTTACTATACTATATGTCTTAAAACAGCTTAATAAGCAGTTCCTGAATAATAATTCCTTTGGTAAAATGAACTGGTTCAACGACAAGCATTTCCTTTATTGGCTTGCCATGCATGTTTCCCAAAGATGAGATCGTATTGATTAACGAGGACTGAAAATGTGCACCGAAACACATGCAATAGTTTATGGCTTCGTATCAATTTTACTCATCTTGGTTTCACCATTTCCTCCACAAAAGCATATGTTGCTCCATATTTCATGAAATGTCCTTCGAATCATAACAACCTATTGTGTTCGCCAATGCTCATCAGCACTCTGCAAAGTTGATGGATTTTGGAAAAGCTCGTGTCGGAGAGCTTTGATATGGGTGGCGGTGATTATAAATATCCTATACTTTGCAAATATACCCAATTAATACCCCTCGATTCACTCAATATCTATCCCCACCCTCCTTGCCCATGGTCACCACACGAGTAGGCTAGCCACGCATTAAAAGGAGTACAAAAATCAGCGGTTGTCGCAAAGTCACGTTTGCGTAACATTTTAAATGGTATCAAATTTGCGAGTCCATTTGACCCGTGTCCGATTGGAACGTACGTCGAGCAACTGCGTGCTTGACCACCGTGCCATTCACAGTGGTCAGCGAACGTTCCAGGCTGCTAAACCGAGTGTCCCTTCATGCGCGTGATTCGAAATACCTTAGAAAAACATCGGCCGTTTCCCACAATATCATCAACGGCAATATTTAGCAACGAGGGATTGGGGAGGCACTCATGCGTCCGGCCGCTGGACAGGCGACGGCCACTCATGCTTGACCATGTACAAATCCTGCATTTTCGTGGTTTTACGCAAACTCGGGTAAAAATAACTTTAGCTTGCACACAATGAGGGGTAGACTGGATGAACGGCCATTTTGAGACACAATAATTCAGCGGTTTGTAACGCTGCAGGAAATACGTGGCAACGTTTCAGATTTTTATAACCTTAAAATTCGCGATCAAAAATAGTCCTTTATGGTGGACTACAAACCAGAGCGTTTATATAAAAGGCTGTCCACCTGCCAAAGTTATGGATCCACTGGGCATAATGGCCATCACTTCGTGCGGTTGCCTCATTCAAATAGTCAGACACCTTTTCAAATAGTTTTCAACTTCGCCATTGGACAATGGAAACGAGTTTTGAAGCTTTGAATTTCTATATTTTATATAAAAGGTGCTGGTGCCACTGTATAGGGAAAAAAACTTATTCAATCCGAGTGGTCACTCACCATTGTGGGCCAAACCATGATGCCCAAATTCCACCTGTACTCGGCTCAATCTCATATCTTGGGCAGCCTCCGAAATTGGGCAAAATGAAGCGATGTGATTAAAGATGTGACGCACTAAGTAATATAGGGCCTAATAAAATATTTCATAAGTACGATGCAAGGTACAGCTGATGCTAAAATGCAGTAATCCCGTATACGATCAATGAGATTGAAAATGGCGAGAATTATATGCGTTTATATTAAATAAATACTACTATCGAATAGTCTGTCATGTACGATTAATCAATCTCATTAATGGCGAAGTTGTATAGAGACCGTTGAGCTTTTACGGATCGGTTGTATTTATGGTACAACCTGTACGTGATCAATATTTTCGTTCATTTCGTTGAATTGGCCATAAATAAGTGCTCTGCCAATATGAGAAACGAGAATTCTCATCAGAAACGTATACGCAATGCACAATACGGCATATAATGGTGCGTAGATGACGAAATAGGGTGACGCATGAACATTTTGAAATCAAATTTCATCGTATGGAGAAACACGATTCATTCGCCGTAGAATCCACAACATTTGGTGCACCCTGTAAAATAGTAATCGTCTCGTTCATTTCGCTCGAGTTTATATAAAAGCGCAAGAAAGAAGTGTTTTGATAACATGAGGTGCGAAACTTCATCACAAATTCATAAAAATAATACACGATTTTCAACTTATATAGTATTCTTTAAGAATCTTGCAATTTTAAATTTTGTGAAGGATATGGAAGGAACTATAGAACAGTCCGAATAAAAGTGCTTTTTTTGAATTTTATTACATTTAGAAACATTCAAAATTACGAAACTTTGATCTGTATTATGAAGTGAATTCAAAATCTTGATTTGAAGGTGAGTAAATGTTCTGTCCATCGACACACACAGTAATTCCCCCCCCCTTGCCCTCACTAAAGGAGGGGGGGAAGAAGTCTTACAAGCTCTATACTGGGGGTCCAGGATCAGTGTTGAGGGTCACCCGGCATGGTGGACCTACCTACCTTAGCGGTAGGTAGGGCCCGCTTCAGGATGTATGGGGGTAAGGTCCCCCCCCTTAAATACTTACTGTGAATACTTTGCATGCTCATTTTTAAAAATGTCAATCGCAGTTATATTTTTGAAACGAGGGTGCGTTGCCTCCTTGCGAGGCAAATGTTATTGTGCCAAAGCTATCTATTTTTAAAAGCAATATACTAAGTGAAATATGTTTCACCAGTAAGAAATAATTCATCTGCAAGGAAAAACAGAATACAAAATTGCCTATTACGTGCCATTAATGAAGCCTCCGTTTGGACGAATGCAATGAATGGTTTCCTGTTTTTAAAGTTGTAACGTCAGTAAATTCAAATCTAAGAGATTCTGTGATGAAAAGCTCGCCTCAATAAATAAAACAAACAATGATCCAAGCCTTCGAGGGGGAAAAAAAGAGCACCTTAAAAGCCACGTTGTCACGTTTTAGTAATTATATCCCTATCTCTAACATGTTTACAAAGTAAAGTACTCGGGTGGCAGGAAACTGCCGCCGCGTGGCACTGATTTTCATGTCCTAAGTTTGTAAACAAAATTGAAATATTATTCAGTAAATCAGCTATCATGATAACCTTGAGCTGAAATATCAATGATGCATTTATGATAAATTCAGGTAACCGTTACAGTATAAAGCTATCGCACTTTAATTGCTTATCGCATAATAAAACCACATAGAAGGTTTTATGAATTCTATAAACGGTCGTGGACATAAGTCATCATGTATGACAAACGTATAATCAACTTGGGAAAATTCGTTACCTACATCATGTAATGGCGCCTCTTCGATATTTTAATGACCATGAACCATTCACATTTTTGTTATTATATCAATGAATTAATTTGGGAAGAGGCGAAGCCTATAGCTTTCTTAACTTTTTCATAAAATTTACGTCACGGTATGACGTCTTATTAAAACGAGAAACGATCTGCGTAAACTATCTTCTAGGCACGTGTTCTAATTATGTGCATTTGATTGCAAAAGGGACGCTCTGAGGAGATAACATCAACTTCCCCCTTGTTTATGTACCTTACACTGTAGTGTAAGACAATTCGGTAAGCTTCCCGGCATAACACCGATGTCAGCAGTGATTGCCCCCTCCTATAAAAATTATTCTCAGGTAAGACTGCATATAACGAACAGTAAATTAATCATCCTACATTCCTCTAAAGTATATACTATTATTCAAAATTCGACGTTTTAAATTTATATATTACGAGGGGTGACACTTAATCTCACTAAAAATTATAAAAACTGGAATAACTGATTATTTCACATTTATTTTGGCTCGCAATTTATGGCGATTTTAACAGGCGGCCAAGTCTAGCCCATTTCTCCAAAACATAAAAGTTCAGAATATTCATGACTTAATTTTTTAGATGTACCTTTTAAGACATCCAGTTTTGTTATAAAACGGTACGTGGGACGGAATGTATAATGTACATGTACATGAACTTGCATTGCGATAAAAAATTGAAAATGTGACAAGCTTTAAAGGTATACATGTTCAAAGACGTGGAGTTTAAAAGATGTGCAAATCTGAGCTTAAAAAGCCGATAAACGTACATATAAAATCAATTGGTGCGTTTCAACTCGCAGCGTGTGCATTTGTCATTGACTTACAGTTTCCAATCAACGCTGAATTGTACGTATTTAATGAAATCATCACTCCATATAAGTTGAATATATGACGTGATATTTGCTTCGATGGTCTATTTTTCAAAACAAGCTATCCTGGTGCATTTCTTTCGAAGTAATTTCCGTCATAGTACTTTGAGTGCTTTTCCACAGAGAATCCTCTCTCCCACTTTCTGTTCTATCCCATTAATGCGAAAGGCGACACATTTCTGAATGGCTCATGATTTGCAAAAAAGCACGGTGGAGATTCTGGATAAGATAATCCAGCAAGATAATCCATTATATAAAAAAGCAAGAATCGATTTGTTGATATTGCGTTGTTGTCCACAATAAAATATCACCAAAGCTACATAAACTACTTATGGAGCAGAGAACACGTTCTCCGACTCAGCTTCTATATACTGTATACATGTGTACATGTATACAGTATAGGTGTGGTACTTTTTCAAAATATTTACACACATAATAGCCAATGTTAAAGTATATATAACCGGATGTCATGAACGGATCAGTCCCATTTTCTCGCTCCCTTATTCATACAAGACATAATGCACATGCATAAGCAAGTAAAAAGGACACAACAGGACTTTGCTTAATTTTTTTCCCAAACAGTATCAATATGCAAACACCGTATACGCGCTTTTTTGTTTCCATGGAAATCTATATACCAATGAACTACATTATTTGACGCGAGCCTATCGGGAAATATCGATTTTGATTCCACCTCCGATAGCCCATAGGGAAATCTGTATTCGTCTCGTGTCAATTGTCGGATGCATCTCGATATCGTTCGCAGTCGTATTAATCTAAAGCTTAGCTTATGCAAATGAAGAAAAGTAACTTACATTCGATGACGAACGGCAAGCGTGGACATTCACCAAAATTCTAAAAAAAATCCCAGAAAAATATATGGATTAAGGATAATTTGGTATTGTTCGTAACTTAGCTAAATCGATTCAAAAAACTTATTCAGCGAGTGAGAAACTCGATGTTCGAGGACAAATTTCTCGTCATCCTGCAAGGCAAAGTTGGGTATACAAATAGTGGATGGATATATACAAACAGTACATGTGGCACGTACAGCCCATCTAACTTTAGTCACTGTTAACAGAGAGCGAAACACGTTACGAATGCTATCCTAACGTCATCCATGCACTTTCTCAGAAATGCCTTATATCTGGAAAAAAAATTGAAACGGGTGCATCCTGGCTGCAAGTAGTGAACTTAACATAGGCGATAAAAGAGAGCTGCGACTCGAGGATTGAGTACAGTGGAATGAAGAGTGAAGCAACTTAATTAAGGCATCTTTATCCATTCACGAATTAGAGCGGAACAAATTCGAACTAAGAATGCACGACGAAATATTCTCTCGGAAATGGATGAACATACTACCAACAAATAAGCTATATAGGATATGATAAAACAATTTTCCGGTTACGCGAGAAGTGTATTGAGAAGGTAAGAAATTATTCTATTTAATATGCATGCTTGTAGTGAAAAGTTGACTTGAGCTTAGGGATTTAATTAAAAATGTGAATGATAATCCATAAAAATTATTTCATTCTTACAATCGATAAATTGCTGCTTCCAAGCGATTGATAAAATAAAAATATTTTTTCCAGGTGAATATTTTAATAACAATTATAGTTTTGAAGCATATTAAAAGTTAAGACATGGAGAAAATATTTTTATTGTGCCTTTCACCGAATCCATTCGTAAAAGCATTGTAAAAATCAACTCGTGTTTAGACTTTTTATGCTAAATTTACATGAGATACCTTCGATGGTATCAACTGTCATTATCTAGGAGCTGGGACTGGATTATTTGACAATTTGACAAGATGAACTTACAGAATCGAGTGTATGCGATGCGATAAGTGGTGTTGAGCACAGCATCAAATTAGTAAATATATGAATTTGACTGATTTATTACAACAAAAAATCAACATGCATAAATTTGTATCCAAGTAGTTATTTTTTTTTATAAAATAAGAATTACATTCAATTATAATTAATGCCAAATTCTGAAAAAGTACTACGCAATTTGTAATACTAACCTTCATATAAAGCATAATTTAATGATTTTTGAAAGTGATGAATTTTCGAAATTCGGCGAAATATGAATTTTTAACTCGCATAGGAGGTTCCGTTTGTTATTAAATTTTATTTTTCAGCGTTCATCTGAAATTTTCCTTGATACCGCCAATAAAGTGACGCAATTTAAAATTTGAAAATTGTTAGCCTATACAAATCCAATAAGTACATGTATTTTCCGTACAGCACATAAAATGTCATCATCATTCATTATATTAATGCTTCCATGTGTATTTTGTTCTTATCGTATGCACGATTAGGAAGCAATGCCGCTTTCATATCTCAATTTGCTTAGATAACGTCGTTATGATTTGACGACATAGAACCAGACAAATTTCAAGATCAGATTTGCATTGCCTTCTCCAATGTAACCGGTAAATAGCATATGTCCGTAAATATGCAACGCATGTTGTGCGAATAGCAGCATGCTGCAAATGTATTTAAAATACTGCTATTTTCGAGTACATGTACGAAATTCTTATAAATTTACTATTTCTGTAACTAAGCAAGGTATACAGTGTATACGGTCCGTGTCAATAAACAGAAATACAAGCACATGCGTTATATCTACCTCAATGGCTTTTATAAACAAAGAAAAGACGAAGATATAGTTTTATAAATACCGGTAAGTTTACAGGAAGAGTTACTCTCTTTAAAACAAAATCAAGAAAATGTTTAGAAATTTCACTCCATATTTTACCACATATCAATCAACTAAAAATCTCATAGAAATTAAATCGAATACACATTATGTTAAACTAAGCTAAGGCGCTAGCTAAGCTATTATCAAGACTATTCCAAGATACCGCTAAACTAACTTTCCGTTTTCAGAAAAAATCATAACTTCAAGTATGATTCGCCTACTTTAAAACTAATAATAATCTTATTGATCGTTTATAATACTGTAGTTTATTTGTATTACCGTTTGTTTTAAAAAATAAATAAACTTGTTGAAAAAAATCCAAAAATCGCAAGTTCGAAAAAGGCGTCTTTCGAAGAACTCTTATTAAAATTTTTGAAAGTTTAGTAATTTTTTTACAAAAATAAATACAAAAATGCACAAATAAATACAAAAAAAAACAGAAATAATAGAGGTGATATAAATACAGAAGTTCTACACATTGCACTTTTGGTAATCATGAAGTCACGTGTGCCAAATCGAGAAGCTCGTCAATATCAGCTCAATGATTTTAAAAAATAAGAAATTCACTCAAGGTTATCAGTATTTTAAATCAATGAATGCATCCCTTTTGCATACGAGACTTCATGAATGGCAAAAGTGGTCTACGTAAAGATTCTGTCTGTGACCCCTAATAAATGTCGATGATAAACTAATTATCCAACAAGTGGGGAAATAAATCTTGAAGTTGCAAGTCCGCCCTTAAATGAAAATGTATTAATATTCGAATGGTTTTAGCCATGCTGATATTGACTTTGAGAGCTGCAGCAATCCAATATCTAAGGTCGTAATTTAGCGCATCCAACTGACTATAGTGCAATTAAATGTGCAAAGCAATAATTTGAATCAACAGTATATACGCTATGCTTGCTTTTCTGAGCATGGAATTTAGCACCAACACCGAGTCTAATGAAACGAAAGATCAATAAATAAGATCGCAATGTGTTATTGTCATCGAGAAACTGACAACGAACGACGATTGCTTCTGAAATAAACAGATGTAGACCGGCGCTTTATTTTCCAAACTCGTCGATATATAGAGTACCTTCTATCTTAATGAAACGGAAATTAAAACTATGTTGACAAAAAAGCGCATAGCATCCCCCCAAAGATACGATGCACACTTCATATGAACACGGCCAAATAAAAAATACTTCATATCCAAACGAGGTAAACGTACTGTATAACCCGTGTGTTACAAAAAGTTAATATCGAAATAATGAAAAAGATATGACACGACGTTATTCAATTATCGATATTGTAATATTTTTTCAAAACGTTCGAAAAGAGGTGAAGAGCTTTAAAGAGAGAAAAGTAATTCTATGAAATCATCATCAGCAGCAGCAGTCATGGGCGCATTGTCAGTTGATGTCATAGACCGGAGCCAATGAGGCTCCGGTAGTAGATAACAACCGTGTTGTCGGTTTTGTAACAGGCGGCTCATTGTCTACTCTTCCACCCAATATAAGTAAAAAAAATACGCTCAGGAAAACATTCTCACTTGTACATGTATGTAATAGTTGATATCACGATGTTTAAAAATGTTATCATGGAGCGGATGGTCAATATAACAGCCAGTAGCAATCTTACAGTGAATCGATAATTTTTTTTCGTCCTTTTTTTCAGGTGATTTGACTTATGGTTCGACTAAACTTCGACCTTTGTCTTAATCGTCGGAACCTGGAGCGATCTGAGAAATTTCAACGCCATCCTCCCTTATCCAAAGCGTGACTCTACCAGCATGACGACAGAGAAGCCCAACAACAATCCTACCATCCCCGTCATCCTTTTCGTGATGGGGATGCTGGGCTTCGTGATCGCCTTCACCATCCTCTTCCGCCGGAAGCAGCGTCGTCGTGAAACCGCTTTCTACAAGCTGGTGACCACCCTATTGTGGGTGGACATCAGCGGCGCTCTGGGCTGCTACCCCCTCTCCATTGCCTCCTACATCAACGACAAGCGCTGGGTGGGGGGCGAGTACAAGACGTGCGAGTTCTACGCCTTCCTCGTCGTTTTCTCGGGTCAAGGGTCATCTCTGCTGGTCACCGTCATGGCCGTGGAGCGCTACATCGCCATTCGCCACCCCATGTTGCACGCCTATTACGTCAATTCCCCCCGCAGCACCGTGGTGACCATCCTGGCCGTGGGCCTCTCGCTGCTGCACGCCAGCCTGCCCTTCATGGGTCTGGGCACGTACACCCTGCACCCGTCCAACACCTACTGTTCCTTCCTCATTCGAAATCCGTCCGCCAAAGACAAAGCCTTCACCGTCATCTTCTGCGTCATTTGCTGCCTGTGTTTGGTCGTCACCAATTTGAGCAACGCCAGCGCCCTCTTCGCCCTCCTCTGGCCCCGCATCTGTGCCAAGGAACAGCAACCCACCCTCTGCAGGACGCAGCAACCTAGGGTCTCCAAAGCTGAGGTGAACATGATCATCCTTCTGACTGGAATCTCCATTTCTCTCACCACATGCTGGACACCCATGTTGGTAAGAACAACAACAGCCTCTGGTCCACACCGAGTAGCACGGAGAAACGTGGTTTTAACCTTGAAGCAGAATTGTATATCCGCTTCCGTTTGAATCACCTGAATGAGAAAATGCTCTCGAGAATGAATTATTTCGTTTCATAGTTTCCCCGTGCTTTTCGAGATTGTTGGTCATGCACCCATGGGCTTGCGCACTGATAAAACTAGGGCAGTTCATAGGGGTCCAGAGACGTTACCCTAGCATTCCCTAACATCTATCTAAATCACCATCTACAGTACATGGTACAGTAAAACCTCTATTCTGTCAACCTCTATTATGTCAACTCATCAGCACGTGGCTCCTGCCCACCAAACGGTGCGTTTTTTGGCCTCAACCTTAAGAAAATT
>JAQGAO010003506.1:0-16871 GCA_034697705.1 Ommatoiulus sabulosus | reverse complement strand
ATTTAAAAGTCTCAATGTGCTCCCACCCTTAGGTGCCTTTTCTGCTACAGTCTCGCAGCAACTGTGGTCCCCTTTTCGCTATTCTGCTGTATTTTCGACATGGTAAAACCTAGCAAATCGAGAAAAAAATTATGAATTTGTGTTTTTTTTTAAAAAAAAAAAAAAAAACAATGTCACCAATTACATACAGTACAGTAGGCCTATTTGTGCTTTTCTATTCGCATTTGTCAATTTTTTTAGGTTTTCTTGTGTTCTGCTGGTTATGCCGTGAGCTTCATTTAAAATCTTTTCCGTGACATCAATGTTGTCCCTCAAAGTCAAAGGCCATCGTTTCCTATTATGCAGAACTCTGTATAATACACTAACATGTACTGTACATGTATGTTGGTGGTTGTAATCCATAGTACATACTGTAGTAGCCACCATTATGAGAAGCTTGTACGAGCTTCTAGATCATCTTCGGGCTGAAACGTTGAGCCAGCGCACTTTTCTTCGACTTTAAATAAAAGTCAAGTTTTTTTTAATTGGAGTACTCTATATTGCTTGCAGAAATACCTGAGCTGCTTAATAAACGATGACAGTTGCGTGATTCGTCGCTACCCAACCGCCACCACCACCGCATTCCAGCGCATTGCCGAGCGCCGGGATCAGATAGAGCGAGATACCTGTGCCGTGGTTACGCTGGCAGAAAACCTGGCGGTAGAGGTGAGAGGACGCGAGGACTGCGTTGAGGCGGCCACTGCGGTGCTGCTGGCCGACCAGAACGTTGCCGAAGATGCAAAGAGAAACAAGAGCCAGCATCGATGGGTGGAGGAGGATCCCACGACGAGGACAAAGCTGGATTCCGAGGACTCCAGCTACGACTCGGACTATGAGAACTCGGATCCTAGGGCCAGCCCCGAGAACCAGCACGATGACGTGAGCCGCACGGTCTCTGACACCTTGGGCGCCGAGTTCTCCGAGTATGTGAGCCTGCAGCCCGGGAGCACCGTTGTGGGGGCGCCACAGCAGCCGCTAGAGAGGGATGACGACGACGTTGTCTTCAGTGATCCCAACTACACTAACAGAATAGAATTTGCCCTGAAGCTGGGCTATACGGAGCAGCAGGGCTACATCGCCTTGCAGAAACTGGGGCCCAAAGCTGAGCAGAATGAACTTTTGGCCGAGTTGATCAAGCTCGGGGCGAGCAGCCCGTCCATGGAGTCCAGGGGCGCTGGCGGCACAGGAGGAGGAGGAGGCAGTGGCGGCAGTGCTACCGAAGTGACATTAGCATCTTCCAAGAGGAAGGATCAATCTCTTGGACCTGGGACTGCTTTGGTCTCTGGGCTTAGGCACATTGTCATTGACGGCAGCAACGTTGCCATGAGGTGAGCCAATGATATGTTTATCACAATTAATGATTAAGTCATTCTGTAGAAGTGTTGGGTTTCAAGGGTTTGACTTGTCGGATTATTGCCTTGCCACGATGTACTACCTAATACCCGGAATGTTGAAAATGCTGATGATCCAAGATGTATTGACCCACTCAGCTTTTAGACCCCTTTTAGAAAGGTTTAAATTTTTGCATTTAATTAATAAACGAAAACTTTGGAAGGTTCTGAAATCGAAGGTGCAAAAATCAAAATTTTTGCAGATGATCCTAAATTAAAACAAAGGGTTTGTCAAAAATGTTAGCATTGCTGAGTATCAGTTATTACGTTAAAAATTGGATGTTGTCTTACTCTTATTAATGATTTTCTCTAAAGTGTACCCTTATTTCAGCTTCTGAATACTGTATCACATTTTTGGGTTGCTTGTCATGGCTATTTTGTTCATAATTCTTTCTGTAGTACTGCTAATAATTCCAAAATTCGATTTGTGTAGCCATGGAAACAAGGAACTGTTTTCGTGCCATGGCATCAAGCTGTGTGTGGATTGGTTCAAGGCACGTGGCCACAAGGACATCACCGTGTTTGTACCTATGTGGAGGAAGGAGACATCCAGGCCAGACATGATTACAAAAGGTTAGTCAAATTTGTATGCAAGTCAAGTAACATGTCATCTCAAGTGCTTGTCGTTGAGTAAAAGGCAAGGCGATATATGAATACGACTCTTTAACATTCTCCATTGCTCGTTTCTTGAATCTAGACCAGGAGATCCTTTGGGAATTGGAGAAGGAGAGACTTTTGGTGTTCACGCCTTCCCGCCAGATGGGTGGACGTCGTATGGCTTGTCACGACGATCGTTACATCCTGAAACTGGCCGCAGAAACAGATGGCATCGTAGTCTCCAACGATAACTACAGGGACCTTCTCAATGAAAGTCCTGAGTACAAACGGGTCGTCGAGGAGCGCCTACTTATGTACTCCTTCGTCAATGACAGGTGGGTAGACCCTTTTTCTCCCTGCTTTTGATCTTTTTTTAGCAGCTGCGATGTGTCATTTGCAGAACCGGTTCCTCTTGAAATATCTGAGCATTACTTTATCTTGCTTTTTATTCTTAGGTTTATGCCACCTGATGACCCTATGGGACGACACGGCCCTTCCTTGGACACCTTCCTTCACAAACAGGGTAAACCTTTGGAACCCCTTGCTCCCTCTTGTCCATATGGCAAGAAGTGTACCTACGGCAATAAATGCAAGTACTACCACCCGGAAAGAGGGAATCAACCGCACAAATCTGTGTCCGAACAGCTCGCCGAGCAAGCCAAAATTCACATTCAGGAAGTGAAATCTAGAGGTGAGAAAGCTGCCGCACTGGCAGGGCTTTACTTTTCGCTTAAGAATGAAAGTGGTGGTGTCATAATCGATTAAACCTCGAGGCATTTGGTTTGAACGTTTGGAATTCCTTTATTTTTTTTTCAGAGTGCAATAAATTGAAAGGGACACTGAGCTCTCCTTTACCCAGTTCGGCGCCCACAGAGAAAGCACCTCTGAAACGGGCCTTGCAGCGCACCAAATCTTTGGTGGTTCCCGCCATGGTTCTTCCTACAGATGCCCTGGGAGATGCTCGCCTTGCTTCCAATTCGGAGGTAGAACTGAACAGTCGGCACAGGCAACAGCAGGTTGGAACCGCAGGCGATTCTGGCAATCATGGAGGGGCTGGTGGAGGCATGAAAGTAACCGGCGATTATGATGCCTCGTCCGTTCAATGGATGCCGCAGTTTTACGAGGATGGTGCCAATCGCCTGTCTGCTTCAGAGCGCCTCTCCGATTCGGACATCGGCTGCAGAAAGGGAATGCAAATGCCGCAGCAGTTGGCGGGAAAAGGAGGCAGCAGCGGTGTAGCCAATTCACATCGCAAATTGCAGCGCCAGCTCACACTGAACCCTAACTATGACCCTCGCCTGGTGCACATGAGGGCCCTGCAACAGAAGCTTCATCCAGCTGGTGCCAGAGGTGAAGCGGAATTGGAGCAGCAGCAGGGTGCCCAGTCAAAAGAGAGGTTGGTACGTCACAGCAGCGCGGGCGCTGTTGAGACCAGACATCTCAATGTTCATGGTGGCCCATGGTGTGCCAATGAGAATAATCTCCATCAGAATGTGACGCGCATTGCCAGTGCCCCCGATTCATATCATCAGTGGCATCATCGCCCGGGTCTGACACACCCTGCCAATGCGGCTTCGGATCCTCAGCTCCATCACTATGGCGGTGCGGCTTCTTCCTACATGTGGAGCTCCGCCATGCAGAGCCAGCCACTGCCGCAGCAGCCCGTCCCCTGGCGGCCAACGCAAGCCATGGCTGCAGCTGCGGCACACGAGGAGCAGCGCCATCATCTCTATTATCATTTGGCGTCGGTGTTTCCTGCTGAGCAGGTGCGAGCCGCCATGGAAATGAATCTGGACGAGACCAACCCCCAGGCCATCTGTGCCGCCATATTGGCCATGTTCCCGAAAACGTAATGAGGTGCTACCTTGTGGACCGAATTTCTTTTCACGGGTTGGATTATTGCCGTTTGAGAAACTGCGGAGTGATCGCTCACGTTAATTCCTATATTTTTGGCAGTGGAAGGACACTCCTACAATGTCTTGAATCTGTAAAATTCAGTGCGATTCTGGAATACTACTCCATCGCGAGCTTCCTGAAGCACATTTTAAGGTCAAACCGTTGTAAATAAGAAAACATATTTTTTGAAAGGGGTAGCTTTACGTCTACTTAATGACGATATCACATTACGGAGCGGGCATTTGTCCACAAAGTCACCCATCAGAGGAAGATCTGTACGGCAATCTTTGTGAATCAGAGACATCTCATGTTTTAAAAACACTACTTAAGCATATTATAGCATTTTAATTAATTTGCATATTGATGCCCCCTGCCAAATGGTACTATGTACTGACTGTAGGGCTAGAAATAGAATAGATAAACTATGATTCGGATTAGCCAGAGTCCAGTTTAATCTCCAAAAACGTTTTCTCATTCTTTAGTTAAGGCTAAAATTGGCTCATTTTAATTCGTATTTGTGCAATTAAATTTGATTTTGACAGTAATTTCAAAACTGCTTATTTTCATTGACACACTTGGTCAGAGAACCGAATTTGGTTTGCAAAGATGGCGGTCCTATCTCAGCTCCATTTTCTCTTACAAACCTATCCATGGTACTTCATTTTTGTTGTACTCGTCGAGTCACACTGGTAACGATAAAAACACTGTAAAGCTACCCCTTATTGGGGCGAGTATCCTTTATTACAAATTCAGCCATAATTTTAAATGCGTTTGTTCTTTGGTTTTAGAAGTTACAAATCAATGGTCTTTAGATTGACTATTGGATGCAATGAAACACAATTTCATGATGTTAATCATGTTACTAAAGCCGGTCACGCACGGGGGAAAGTTATATCTGGAAACTTGGCAATTCTAGGCGTGTCCGAAAAGTCAAGCTCATATTTCTAAGCATTTTACTAACCATGGCTTTTTAAAAGGAAAATTTCAAACCAAAAGCAATTAAACTTCATTTCTTGTAATTCACATTCTAAAAAACATAACTTTTTGATCATGCCGCATTTCCAGATATAACTTTCCTCGCGTATGGCCAGCTTTAGTCTCAGTATTTTATGCGAAGAAATTGCCTTGGTCAACAATTTTGACAGAACAGTAGACTGGATTATCCAGAGTCAGAGTAGTCTGGTAAAATGATTTTTTTTTTAAAAAGGAACATTTAAGGAGGTGCAGAATTTTATAACTGTAACGATAACTAAGACGATAACCCGTTAAACAAATATTATTTGTGTTAATTTTTACCATAAGGATGATACCGCTTTTCCCCTAAGATTCTTAGTTTTAATCAATAGATGTCATCCTCAAGTGGTAGGTGAATTCTAATAATACACCACGTCGTTTTTTCGCTGCCAAATTTTATGTATTTTAATTACCCAACGTCTTGGCGCTGCTGCCTTCATCATGAGCTTAATTTTTGCCAGGGAACTGTGTAATTTCATTATTTAATAATAACAATGCAAAGATAGGGCATCAAAAACACAGTTAAGAAGTATGCTGGAACCATGTTTGCCAGCACAAGAAATTTGTTAAACCTTCTAAAATAACTGGGTAAAAAATCAAGGTAATACTCAGTTTATTATTCAAAAAAAATCTAAATCTTAGATTAAAAGCAGCATCAGCGTTTTTTTTTGCTGGGGTAAAAAGTTATCAGTAAATATATATCGAACGGGGTATTTTCTAAGTTTCTATCATTTCCGGTGTAAAGTTTAGCACCACCTTAATTTTTTGAGCGATGCGTGTGATACTGTTTCCCCATTATTGTGTTATTTGAGTATTTCTCGCATATTTGCGACCTCATACAGATAATTGTGATTTCCACCGTGTGTCACGTGGTTTCGAGGTATTTTTTGTTTTGGACTTATGGCTGGATTTTTATAAAGGAAAAACCTGCGTAGCGGTCATCGCCTATTCATCAGGGAGTGACGAGCCTATCTGTCATTTTGTACCGTCGTGCTGTGCTTTTTGGGTGGTTTCGGGGTTGTGTACATCCATAAATGTTGTTTCTGTATTCATCGAGGATCCACAAAAATTGGCGCAATGAGCGCCTACTCGGCATGTTTTAAACTTTAAAAAACAATAGCATCATAACCACCTCTGATTTCGTTTAGTTATCAAAATCCTCGTTGAGCCCTCTGTTGAATGCTCTAGCTTGCAGGGGAAAGTGAACGAAAGGGGGTGTTAATGCCACAATTTTTGATTTTTGAAGGATCCTTATGGTAACTTGTGGTTGTCTACTTCAACTAGTGATGGACAGAATAAGAAACAGGAGAAATGAGAGAGAAGGATGTGAGCACAGTCTTGGCCGATTTTTAGTGGAACTTACCCGGTAATATAAATGTCATATTCGATTTTGGCCATTGACCGTGAATCGGGGGTTTCTGCCAAAATCCATCCCCTATGAAGGAGCCAAACAAATTCTTAACTCGTGATGGACTCATCAGTTGGCGTTAGTTTAGTACGCCTCAGTTACAAAAACGTGAACGGGACCAATCATGATGCTTGCCAAAATGACGTCAGTTCGACGTCACCATCCTGCGATGGATGGATTTGGTGCGGCGAAGAGAATTTCTGAACTTGTTCAAGCGTTCATAGGTGGTGCTAATGCTATGGCTGCTTTGTCTACAAATCTGACTAAAGCTACGGACTTAGCACTGTTCGAAGGGTTTTGGCAGATGCTCTCGATTCGTTGGGACTTGAGCCACAAGTGGCATTAACACCTCCACTCTGTTCTCATTTTGCCCCTAACGTGCCGAAAAGGCGGTACATCCACGGTTCACCCACGACTTAAGCAACTAAATATTGTCGAGGGAAATAAGCGAGTTTTCTTTTTAGTTTCGGAGTTTCTTTCCCATTCCCTTTGCTCGCGTATTTTTGTAAAGGTAAAGGTAAGGGCAAAATGAAGTCGTCGTTCATTTATTTTTCTAAGGTGAAGAAAGTAGAATTTGATAGGAGTGAACGCACATTACAAAAAAATTGCCTTTTTTAACGAAGATGTTTTTAATTTGCTATGACGATTCGGTTTTCCTTTTCATTCTCTTCACTGTTTTTCTTTTGTAAATGATAAGGAGACCCTGAAAAGATGTTGCTGTGCCAATACTATGTATTGCTAATCACGAGGGTGCTGAAATGGCATCACGCGGTGATCACTACTGTATTACATATTGTACTTATATTTTATCAAATGCTTTTTAGTATGAATTTTCTTTTTAAATAATGAAATTAAGCGAGTTAACGTGCTTCATTTATTTTTCGTTTTATTCATTTTCCTTCTAAACCGCGTATTTTACAGAAGCCAAACTTTGGGCAGAGGTTGAGGTGTCGCTCCATCTTCCCCGTGTTCACCGCTGCGGGTCGTTGTGCTAGATAGTAGACTGTAAAACACCATTTAAAAGATTACTAAACCTTGTTTATTTAAACACATTTATAACTTTATAGATAGCTTCGAGATATTACTTACGCACCAGATAAAAAATGGGGAGCTACTAACTTGTAAACTGTAATACGCGATCAAACACTTACTCGTTTACATCCATCATTTCTTCTTGGTCGAAGATGCTATCAACGTGCATGGGCAGTTCTAAATTGGGGGTGGCTGAGTCCAGTTGCTCCGGAAGCAAGCCCAACGGACATGCCTTCATCAGATGATCGTTCTCTATGGTTGAAGTTTGAGGTTCTTCAACGATGGCAGATCTCCAAGGAGTTAGTGCAGCTTTTTTTGATGCCAGCAATGTCAACGTTTCCATTTTCTCTTTAGGAAGATGACCAATTGCTAAATGCACGTGCGCCGGACTAGACTGAAACGAAGATTTATGTTGCGGGTAAATATTACTTTTATGCAAGTTATTGTTGTTCAAAAATGTTGATTTTACCATTCTCTATGGGTTTTTTAGAAGACAGTTTTGGGCATATTTTGAAAGTTTTTTTTAAAAAAATTACTACCGATATTACTTTCACTATACATTTTTTAAGTGTTAAATTGTCAAACTACTGTTTTGTGAAGATGTCATTTTGTGACAAAACCGTTATCCAAGTTGTTCAGAATGTAATCGTGTTGCATTATGGAGTGTCAAATGAACATCATAAATTTATTCCAAGATGATAAACATAAACATACTGACCTTTAGCAAAATCCTGATTAAATTAATATACCCTTTCCAATCTTTCGTTTTCAGCTTCTCTGTAATAACAAGAGGCAATGTTACATTTTTTTGGCACTTTTAAGATTCAGATAAGGAAAGGGGAAAGTGCTACGTAATTTCTTTTTGTTTTGAACCTGGTAAACTAAATTTCGTGATTAGTAATGTAATCCAGGTCGATGCAAATTTTCCTCTGATGCTTGGACGCCGATTCATTTCCGATATTAGAGCTACTATAAGATCGACCAAATAACCAGATTTTCCTAAAAGATGCAGAACAGGCCACCAAAGATTGAACTGATACGTTGCCAGAAATGGATCTGCCTCTATATCTGAAATAATATGAAAACATGATGGATGGAGTGAAAGCAACAATCTTAGAAAATCCAAGGACGTGATATTTTTGCTATTTCCTATATAGTTTACCTTTGGAATGTAAGATTGAAAGTTGGCTTTCTGGAAAGATCAGGCCATCGCTTAGTAGCATCTGTGCTAATTCACGACTATGAATAAAATGGAAGAAAAATCGCAACTGAAACACCATAGCCCATTTTCTATTGAGCAAAGGTAGGGAGGAAATTGGCCTCATCCAAGTGATAGACTGCACGATCAACAACAACGTTAATGCACTAAGGGGACTCAGCCCCTTCTGGCATGGATTAAAGTTGGATAATTGTTCATGGGTTAGTAATTGGGGTTGTGAATGTTCGTTAAACTGTAGTAACTGTTTACCATAATGGGTAGCTATTCTGAGTAGCAGCCACATATTTGGTTCATGGATGTTAAGGACAAGAATGTACAAAGATCAGTCCGCCATCTTTATGCACCAGCATTCTGACGGATTTGAAGTCGCAGTACAATTTATTGCACGATAAAAGAAGAATTGACAATTCACACCTGTTTGTACTTCTTATTATGTTTTTCATTGCAGCAGCAAGTCTGTTCTTGGCAGCATCCTTTTTGACAGTGTCCCGTTTTAAACCTGTATCACATTCAGACATCTAAACGAAGTAAAAAGCAATGCTATCATGACCGTGATGTGCAAGGTTTGGCACTGATGGGACCTATAAGATGTATTTAAAAAAATAATTAGAACTGACCGTGAGGAGATCAGCTTTAACGATGTGAAGAGCTTTTTGCACTGACTCTCTCCCAAAAATTGCTGGCATCTTGACCACATCGTCCATGAATTCATCCTCTTCTATCCAATAATTTAGCTATTAAATAGAAATTCTGAGAATGATTCGATCGAAGCGTTTTTTCAGAATAAATCCTGATTCGTCAAGGCTTACCTTAACCCAATCCAAGCACCAGACGGCAGCTATTTTTAAAATGTGAAGAGATGGTACCACGGAATGTGTGGCAGTGTGTCGTAAGTTTACGATCCATTCAGGAACGCCAACCTGTATGGTATTAATTTGTTACAAATTCATTACCCTTAAAATGTTCTACAATATATTGTACTTCTTGTAATGTGATTTGTATGCCTCCAGCACATTATTACATTCTAGAATTTTTTTTAATCCAAGAATCCAAAATAAATGCTGAAAACAGTGTAGCCCGGCGAAATACCTTTTCAGCGATGGATTGTATAGAACTTGATTCAAAGCCGTCGTTCCTTTTCGCAACTTCCGTCACCAAATTAACGAATCTAAAATTATGAATTATTCAAACGCATTAGTTTCTTTTTGATCCAATTTTGAAAAATGGTGATAAACTTGAAATACTTGCCTAACCAAAGACATGCAATACATTGATGCCAAGACACCAGGGGTGGGTCTGTCTTTTACATTGCTGTCTTCCCAAGTTAATGCTTCAATCAAGGCTACTGTCACTTCAATTCCTAATGGTACGCGTATATAACTCCTATAATAATGATAAACATAATTCTAGCATCACATGCATAAGCATGACCAGACAAACCTCAATCACAGTATACTGTGCCCCAATTTACCATCAATACTCCGAACGTTACTACTATGACACGCAAATGAATAGCCGTCTCGTTCTCGAATTTTAGCATTGCGTGTATACTATAAAATATAGCCTGTAGACAGTGTAGACCCTTATTTGCATATATGTATAAATGCCATAACTCAGAAATATATACAATGCCTTTTTATTTTATACGAGGAAGGCATGTTCAACGTAAGAAAATTTAATTATAAGAACGATCTTTCTCGGAACATGTCACGTTGGTGTTCACTTTATATAAAAATATTTCCATATAGGCCACCATATGGGAATTAAAGCAAATCGCAGACTGTACCTCGCTTTCCACGCATCTAATCGTCTTATAGCACTCAATTTTTCTTCATGGTTTCCCTCAAATAACTGTAAATATACCGCCCTGCGGTCTGACCTATAGAAATAAAAATAGTAAAATTAATGTGTCCCATATCCACATGGAGAATGGCTTGACATAGGAACACATGTAAAATGTGATCTTTTCGGGTTATTCATTCCCTAAATGTAACTATTAAGCGCATACTTACATAGAAAACCAAGGGCACACTAATGATTGTGCATTACCACGATTTCTTTTCATTTTATTCACTAAAACCAAGAATTCACGAATATATCATTATTTTGAAGGAAGCGGCCATGTCGATAAAACCACGTGCGAATAGATCGACGTCTGGTAGCACTGTATAGGGAAATCGCCGTCTGGCCTTTTTGAACTTGGCAACATTGTCCAAAAATGGCGTCTGTTGGTGAGGTTGAGTTTCGCGTTCTCTCCATTCAAAGTCATGTTGTTTCGGGTTATGTCGGTAATAAATGCGCAGTATTTCCGCTTCAGGTAACATAAATTGGCTTTCGTTTCACTCTACCATCGTAATATTGTTAGTTTTCATAAATAACTCAAAGTTTGGGTTCATGTATAGCTAGGATCAGACTTGTGGAAAGGACCCCACCTGTTCGTCTTTATACAGGGTCTTATATAAAATGCCTAGATTTTTTATTTTTTTTTGGTGTTCACGTATCCAGATTTCTTTAGTTGTTTTAAGATTAGATTATATAATCAATCAAAAGTTCAGTCAAGTGTTGTCACTACACTACAGTACGATGCCCCTTCAGCACCGTGCACCCTGATAACATATTGATGCTTGCCTTTGACGCAACAAAAATTAAATGCAGTCTTACTAACCCGGTGTCAGTTCCTTCCTTTCACAGGTTTAAAAAAATAATTCATTTATCAAAGATTGCTAATTCGTATAGTGCCTATTCTGTAGGCATATCCACAAAACAATGCAAAGTCATAAGCTTGGGTATGAAGTGGCCTGTTTTTTTCGAAGTTCTTTATTTACATAGTGTAATTAAACGATCATCATCCTCACAGTGTAAGATCTAGGTCAGGCATATTGACCTTGCATGCTATAGTCGATAGCTTTCAGAAAATTTCCAATTTTATATTTGTAGGTTCTAGGATTTGAAGTTGATAGTATTAACTCAGTTCAACTATCAAATCACACAGGTATTTCATCTTCGCAACTTGTAAACTTTAGAATGCTTCTTATAATTCCATGATCAGCACATCCCCTTTAACAATGACAGTGCACTCACGGTGTTTTATTCGTTGCTAGGCTATAAATATTGCCAAGGCCAAGTGCTTAATGCTACTGAATTAGAGAACATCATGGATGGCTTGAAACGAAATCATCTGCATTCTTACACGCAACTACTGACTGGTAATTTACCTCAGTTCGCATTCCTTTGTAATGAATTTGTTAAAATATACAGCTGGATTTTGTACAGATAATTGTGATTGCTTCCATTGTAGGTTATGTTGGATCATTGTCGTTTTTAAAGAATGTTGTCGAAATTGTCCAGGAACTGAAACAAATTTCTCCAGACTTAACTTATGGTACCAGATAAAAATAATTCGGAATTCAATTTTTATCTTTGCGTTCCATCACAAATAAAAACAGGGTTTGCCATTTTTTAGTTTGCGATCCTGTTCTCGGGGACAATGGCAAAATGGTAAGCAAAGTTTTTAAGCACTAGCATTTTGCAGTACTTACTAACGTTGTTTTTCTTTATTTATGAATTAAATCAAGCATGGTATACTCCTGACCATATCCTTCATTTACAGAAATGAATTATAATTTCAGAAAAACCTTTTACTAGAATAGTTTTAAAAGAGTGTAAATTTGATCATTAGCATGAAATAATTTATTCAAATGTCTATGACATCTTTTTTTTAATATTTTCTTTTAGTATGTTCCAAGTGAACTGCTGCCTGTTTATCGTGATGAACTCATTCCTTTGGCTGACATTCTTACTCCAAATCAGTTTGAAGCAGAGTATGTATTCAACAAACTCATAAAAGATAGTCTTAATGCAACTATTTATTTGCATCAAAATACTAAAAATCTAGCAACGATCAGTTTTATGTATGTTGGTACAGTAAAACCTCGATTATACGATTCTCTATTATATGAACTCATCAGCACGAGGCTCCTGCCGACCACACCATGCGTTTTATGGCTGGGGCAGGCCTCAACCTTGGGGAAATTAATTAAATACATGTAGGTACCTCGTTTGAGGCCTGCTCGTAGCAGTAGTCCAACAATTTCAACTAAAAAAATAAGGGATTTGGCTTTGACAAAAAAAATAAAGATGGTGAAACAGAAGAAGATTAATGATTTTTTCAAACCTGCCAAACAAAAATGATATACATGTAATGTGATAAAATAACTTTCAATACTTAATTGACTTGTTTCCTATTTTTTAAAATTGGTTTTCTATTGTTTTGAATTTCAACCTCGATTATATGAACCACCTCTGGTCCCAATTGGTTCGTATAATCAAGGTTTTACTGTATTCATAATTATCAATGGTACCTTGCTATGAAATATCAAAGGATTGAATACTCTATTTTTTCCAAATTCCCTAATTTTGTTATCTAAGAGTTGAAGTTATGATAATTAGTCTTTTGGTATTAAATATTTTGTTGGCTTAGAGCAAAAGATTTCTGAACCAATCAAGAATGACAGCTTTTTTATCAATACTATAAACACAATTTTTTAAAAAACTTCTAAAACTAATTTTTTAAACTCATTAAATTCAATATACTTTTGTTATTGTCATAGTTTTCTCAATGGAGATAAATTATGAACAGTTTATGGGTCTTCTATTTAAATTTTCTAGGTTTATTTCTGAATTGAATGTTTTTTTTACAGGCTCATCACAGGAATAACGATCGTTAATGAGAATGACGTGATGCGCTCACTGGACTGGTTACACGAAAAAGGCGTTAAAACTGTGGTTCTGACCAGTGCAAAACTAGAAACCGAGCAAGACAACAGCCAGCTAGTGGGATTTGCTAGTCGCCTGGAGATGGAGAATGGTGAAATAAATAAATCCATGTGTTTCCCTGCCCGACACTTCCAAGAATTGCTCATTTAAAAAAGTAGCCAGATTAAGCTTGTCTTAATTAGCTCGCGCATATCAATGCACCCAAGTCTGATGGTGTGTTTGTTTAAGGCTCGGAACAGAGGCAAGTGTTTCGCGTTGTTTTAAAAATGGTGGCTCTGCACCACACTCCATGCTCAAGCCTTTCTACTTCTCGAGTTGTTCTTGACTGTGTTTTAATTTTAATTCTTGAGAAAAATATGCAAAGTAATACTAAAATGCGTTTTACTTCACAGGTCGAGAGGTCAATGAACGTTTTTCTTTCCAAATTCCCATGCTTTCTGGGGCTTTTACAGGTTCGGGTGACCTGTTTGCAGCCACGTTTCTCGCATGGTTCGCTAGAAGCAACAGAAATTTAAAGGTAGGATTTATTTTCCTGCTTTCTATCTTTGGCATTCTGTAAATGAACAACGACTTTCAAATTCTGCTTTAAAAACGTAATCAAAAACAAATTCTCTGTTGGATTGTCCAAATACTGCATAATGCAATGGTCGGATTTAGTTTTTATGCCAAACTCTAAATTTAAAATGGTGGTGATTCTATGTACATTCTTAGTGCTAAAAGCCAATACTGGTGAATTTATTTGCTCACGAGATTTACTTTCTACCCTTTAAGGTTGCTCTGGAAAAATCCGCATCAACTTTGTATCACGTGCTAAGCAGGACCTTGGCAGCATCGCAAAGTAAGAAATTAGATACCTCTTCTAGTAAAGCCAGAGTTCCATTGTGGCAGATAAAAATTAACATTTTCTCTCAACATTCTTGTAGCGAAACTGAACACCCCAAATGTACAAGAGGTTGGCAAAATGGAGTTAAGATTGATTCAAAGCAAAGGCGACATCGAAGACCCTGAAATAAAAGCAATCGTAAAGAAAATAACACTGTGATGGTAAAACCTGCAACAGTAAACATACCCAAGCAAGTCTTGCGATCGAAAGTATGCCAAAATAATGCCAAATTTAATTGATTATTGAAATACGTAAAATGTAGGCAAGATCATGTTTAGCTTATTGTTCATGTACTAATTGGAACATCGGCCAACCATCTTATCACAAAATGATTGGACTCAATGTGATTTTTTTTTTCTTGTAAACTGTTCAGGTTGTTGATTCGTTTCATTCACAAACAGGAACCACGTGTTCATCTTTCTAGACATATTTTTTGTGATTTACATGAACTGATAACATATCATGGCTCACCGTGGTTAAATTTCATCAACTTATGATCAAACGTCATAAATTTCTGATAATTCTCTTTTTACCAGAATCTTTCGAGTAACTTTCCATTTTCATAGTTTTTGTTACTAAACCAATATTTGTTGGATATCTGGCTGTGATTCAGACATACTGTGCTCAGAATCGGATCCAAAAGCTGTGCAGTTTATGATTATTTTCAATACTGTTCCAGATTATAGACTGCAAACTTCCTTTGTACTTACATGAAAATGTCTTTCAAAATTGAATAGATGGCAAACCCCCCTGGTTCTGCATTCAACCGTAAAATCAGCCTTGGAAAATTTCCACGAGTAGTGTAATATTGGTTGGGTCGAATAAGTTTTCCCTGTTTAAATCACCAAGTGACTTTATATTTTATCACGTGCTTCTGTACCAAGAGTCAACACGCTATATGTCTGTAGTGAGGCTTCCAATGGCTCTTGGTGGAAGACTTTGTATGCAATCTATAAAAAAAACTTTATTTTTGTTGTTTTTTAAACCTTACAATTCACAGATTATTGTACCATGTAGCAAGTGCATTCCATGAAATAATATTAAATACTATAAATGTATGCTTTGTTGTTGTATCCTAGTATCACAGAGGGCAATGTTAACTCCGGGCCCCAACTGCTTTTAAAGACGGCAAATGGAAGTGTACCGTTTTCAAGTCTAACCGGGGAATCTATGGTTTTAACCAGTAGACCAGAGTTTATATTCCATAGCCTCGTCCGCCCATCTTGACCCATGGAACAAAGCACACCAAAATCCTCATCCAACGTGAACGGGATTTTATAGCAATCGTTCACGTGTCCGAGGTAGCTCATCAGGGGGCGCTTCATGCGCAAGTCTACGTTCAGCAGCTGATGTTCATCGCTACTACATATGAACTGCAAGCCGTTATTAAGAATGCGAAGTGAGCGGAGAGCGCGTCGCTTTAGGACTATTTTGTAAACGTACTTTCTGGTCGGGGAACACCTCATGTCGCTGCAGTACACCACACCTCTCCGCGTACCACTGAAGACTAGCTTTCCCGGAGCGTCGAACGCGACGCAGAACACGCTATCTTCACCGGTGAAGATCGTAGATTGTTCCTGGTTCCCACGACGCGTCAGGTACAACAAGCTGTTAGTTTCCATCCCGAACACCGTGAGTTTTGCAGCATCATTGTAGGCGCAGGAATATACAGATTCTTTCGCGAGACAATAAGAGTGTTCAAGGCTCCCAAGATTGCCATATTGGTCATTACAGGTTCTCAGCAAGGCTGCCTGGCTTTTTGATCCTGTGAAGCAAATTAGGACTTTGCAATGCCTCTCGTTCGTAGCGTCAGGGACAAGACAGGAATCTTTCAGAGCAATGTTCTGGAAATACTGAGAGATTTGGGGATGTGTGCAAATTCCTTCATCTTTGATATCAATTACCCTTTTCTTTCTCTGCAGAAAGAAGCATCTCTGAAACAACAGTGACGTTGACGCCGAATTCACCGACCACATGCTGGCTACAAGGTTCATGTCGGCGTTGGTCAATACCGTTTGGCAAGTGTAAGCAACACCTGGAGCATGTAGTGAACGGGGCAAATCGTAGCTCTTCTGCACATCCATTGCTCTTAGTTGCGACTCGATCGCCATGTTGAAGAATGGACGCTGCAGAAGACCGTGCTGCCGTAACATCGACAGATTCGGGAAGGATTTGACCGAAGGATTTTTTTGCAAGCAAGAAATATCCATAGCCTGTAGCACGGATGAAGGCGACTTATTTGATAACATGGCCTTAGAAGTTTTATCGATTCTGAAGTATCTCTTTGTGATTTTGTTGAAGTAGAACCCAGGTAGGTCACAATCATCCTCTGACGTTGCCAATGGAATTTCATTGCAAGAACTTTCTGACAAATGCTGACTACGGCGTCGCGCACGCTTTCGCAAACGTCTCCTAGGCATTTTTTTTTTAAATGGAGGTTGGTCTGAGCGGTCTATATTTTGGAGATAAAAATTACATATCAATTATGTGTAAAGTTCTTGCGAATTTAATGGCGAATTCGACTCACCCAAAAAGTACACACCGGGTGCATGTTTCTGCACCCGTTCCGTTCGGCTCGGAAATGGTGCATACTTCACTGAATTGGGTGCACCCTAC
>JAQGAO010003505.1:0-16874 GCA_034697705.1 Ommatoiulus sabulosus | reverse complement strand
ATGGTTTGCGAGAATTTCATTCCAGTCAACACCTGATAGGAAGATTGCAGCATTGGAAGAGTCCATTCTCCCAAAATATCTTGCCTAAGTGCAAGTCGATGGCCAAGCAGTCACTGACGAAGAGCAATGTAATGTAATACAATGCAGTTTATGCACTTTCAAAGCACACGCAGAATAGTGAGAAACGCTTTTTGCAATTTTAGCTTATTACAAAAGATAACACGGGTTTCTGCTTGAGTGTTTCTCGGCACTAAAACTGAGTTCGCAGCACAATAAACGTTTATTTATGCAATGAGATAAGGATTATGGGGAGAGAAGTTCGTCGCTCTTTGAAAGGCTTAGATATTGGCATTGTTTAACTTCCACAATTTTATTTTTACTCTTTAAGCTCAAGAAATCCATGCATTACTTGATTAGAAAATGCTTTTCAAGTATAACATAAATGTCAAGAAATAGAAAAAACACACGAGCTACAGGGATACAACATATCTGAACCTGCTGATGAAAATGTTTGTTTCGCAAAATAATATAGTCAATTTTCTTTCAACCTTTCAGCTATAATTAACGTGCGGAATAAAACATATGTAAAATCATCTAGAGAAAGCATTTATTTGAACAATTTTTTTAATGAAGCACGGAGAAAACATGCGTCCAATCGTAGCATTTCCTCGTTTATTAAAACATAATGAATTTCCATAGACAGTAATTAGTATAGTGCATATCGTTGATGCCATTTAAATAATGAAATATTCGAATAATTAACGAAACTTTCTGAATTCTTATACAGGTATTTTCGCATGTTCACAGAAAATTTATTCGGATGCCCATTTTTTGTATTTTTCATGCAGATTTCGCATTCCACGTGTAAAGACCATGTTCAGCACATCTTTCATTAATTGTTTTTTTCCAAAACTGATGGAGTTTTTCAAAAGGATTCTTATGTTAATTTGTAATTTAATTTCTGAGCAGAAATATGCTGGGGCTTTATGAAGAAAAATGCTCAACAATTCAAGGAATGGCATGTAAATAACAAGAAATATAAAAACGTTCTCTATTCTCTATAGTTTCTTCTTAGAATATGATGAATTATGAAAATGGTTGGAGTAGCTTGATAAAACTGTTTGAAATTTAAAAAACTGAAAAAATACGGGAAATAAATACAAGAACTGTTTAAGAAGCTTGAATATTTAAAAGTAAGGTTTAAGGTTTTATAGTAGGCCTATTTCTTATGTAATAAATGTCAGTAGCAGGCTTCCAGACTAGGTCATCTGCCAGCATGTACTGTAATCGCGACACTGCTAATTGTCTGGGAAATGTTGATCAGAAATGAACTGATCAATGTGGAAAGGCGTTTTTTTTTCTGGTGCAAAAATGCAATTAACGTTAAAGTAATTAATGGATAGTGGCTGACCAAATTATCCCGTCCTAAGAAGGAAGACCATCGATAATTTCCATGTCTGCATCTGGTGACATGTCTCGTTATCAGATATTCAATGCCATATCTGAAATCAATTTTGCTCTATACTTGCTGAATAACCGCTTCTCGTTCAGCCAATGAAGGCTAATAAAGGGTAATTCAAAAATACATCTGTATTTCATACGTTTCTAAACAAATGAAAAGCAGAGCCTGCCAACAAGAAAAATCGATTCATCACATAACACACTGTAAAATGTTTTTTTAAAAAGACATATACAGTACATAATTCTGATTAAAAGATATAAGAATGGTTTTAAAATTCTATGTTTGAAACTCGATGGTTAAAATTCAAATTTATAAATTTCTAGTTTTATAATGAGTTGCTGAAATGCCGATGAGTTTTCAAGAAAATCAAGTTTCATAATACAGTTTATATATAGCAAAGTTTTCTAAAATTTTGTTAAAATATAAAAAAATTGTATAAATAAAAAATATGCTGCAAAACCTCTCTCCCAATGCACTCTTTAGTTAGCATTGTGTCAAACATTTAGCGCAACTTTATATCAGATTGCAGTATTTTAAGATAACGCGGGTATGCCGCCAGATATCTGAAAATGTTATCATGCTTCCGCTAAAATGTTGTATCGTAATCTGCAATTTCAACACTTGCATAATCTTGCATTTAATTTGCGTTGTTACTAATTTCTGTTAGAAATTGTATGCAGTGCACATACAAAAGACTTCAAACGGAAACTTAGCTGTTGAATTAAACACCAAACATGTCATATCGCAATACCCAACATTTCCAAATTATTTAAGCTTGAATTCTTACTTTATTCGATAAGAATAAAGGCTCATTGCTCTCTTGAGTTTAATTTTACAAAGTATACTAAAATACTCGTTTTTACAAACATTTCGCTTTAGAAATTGGACATATTACTAATATTTTTAGGATATAAGATTATATATTTTATTGTATATTTTTAAACAGTAAATTAATGTGAAACACTAGGTTTGAAAATGTAGCAATGTATAGTGCACATTTAGTAAATTTTCTGCTCAAAACTGTAACTAACATTTGCGCAAGCGTGGCTTTAATTATATACTACATTATGGAGCAAATTACTTTTAGGAACATGTTTCGTTAATTTCACCATTGGTAATAAAACGAGAATTAACTCGATATTGATCTTTTAATCCCGTGGTTGGGTTCCCCTCAATGGGCGCCAGCAATCTATAATCTCATGAATAAGTCTAAAATCCAATAAAATTAATTAGCATCATGTGCCATTATTGAAGTAACTAGACGTTAATTATCCATATGAATACTGGAGGGCATAATTTAGTTCCGAAATAGAATTGAAATAGGAATTGATGACATAATGTTATACATCTTTGAACTTTTCCGGCGATGGCCTAATTCGTCTGACCCAGAATATTTCCAACAACAAAATTTCTGATAGCGCGCGCAGCATCTAAAACTATTTTTTTTTTAAAAAAAAGTTTAAAATTTAATTTCACAACATGAACAATTTCTTCACAGTTTTGACCACTTGTGCGAAATGCATGAAACTACTTATTTCATAATTTTAAAAAATTAATTGGACTGTTCCATAATCGTTTGATTTCACTTTATTTATAAAAAATATATACGATATATTTAGTATGGAAAATGTATTTTAATAACAATGCAATAGCCAGTATTTTGTGAAAAAACAACTTTTAAGATTAATCTAATTAGCCATTTAAGTTTATAGGTTGCTGAAACTGTATTTACTCATATTTTAGTAGATGTCTTAAAGATTAAGTGCTATCGTATATGAATTCATCCAATACGATTTTAATATAACATTTTTAAGAATAATTATTAAAAAAAATCGTGTTTAACGAATTAGTTTGATATGATGTATTGCATGAGAAAAATTTACATTTCTGCAAAAATCACATTCCGAAATGTAATCGCTAATATTCAAATATTCATCCAGAAATATCATACATGTACATAAACTACGCAGTCATTATGTTTGAAAATCATGTCTTTCTTCCTTAGAATCACAAGATCATATACAAGATTCATTGCTTCTTGCATACGATGACAAACCTCATCACCTAGTGCGTGTTAGACAAATGACATGCACAACCCACTTCCAAAATTTTCGCCGCCATTATTTTGGAACTTGTCCACCTTGCATTTGGTGGACTCGTGCATTTTTTAGGAACGGCCTAGAATTCTGGCATGCGATGAAGTAACTCATTAGAGCCAGCAAGATTAAGGAAATCTTGGGCAAGGCCAAGTTGTTTGCAACACAATTGGCAACTCGCATGCCATTTCACGATCACACTAATGATGGAAAACATCATTCCAGAATATTGATTGGACCTGGACAATATACTCAAATCTTTTCCACAAAGAACACACATGATGAAATGGAAAATAATTCACGGTTTTAATATTTTCGTGAAATATCTACTTGTACATTGTAGGTTGTCCTACGATAACAATCATTGAAGCCATGCCTTTAGAGCGGTTGGAATTCATGTGCTATTATTAACGTACAACAATCCTGTTCAATTATGAGGTTTCCAAATGGTCACAATATAACACATCGATAACCTCATAAATAAGCACGTTCAATAAATGAAATTGTGACCTTTACTGTGATTGATTACTCTTTGATGTCATACAAATGCATGATACTCCCACATCTAAAAATATCTTAGTGCTATACTTGTATGTAAAACGCAGCATGAATATCACTTGCATCACGTGACAGACTTACACTATACATGTATACAGACGCAATCATATACTGTACTGGCTGGACGGCCCGTCATTACCCAGGCGGTACTTACCGATAGTGGGACGAAGCAATTGTAGGCCAACCAAAGTTTCGGCACGAATAAAAAAAAAAACTACGGAGCCCCGTAGCGGAAGATTATTTTCGGTTTTTTTTTTCGTTTTGTACGCGCTTTGCGTCATCACGTACAAAACAAAAACAAAAACAGAATAATAATAATCTTTCGCTATGCGGCTCCGCATGCAAATATACAAACATATAAAAATACATCTCTTTTTTATAAATAAAGATATTTTTATTTCTGCATCTCAATGAGGAATTTACCAAAAATGAAACCTTACCACGGCATTCTGTACTTATAAAATCTATTCAAATGCACAGAAGGTCAGTTCTCGAAACTTTGTTTAAGAAACTATCCCAAGATGCTGGACTGCATAAAGCCATACTTGCGCAATCTTTTAGCCAGTGTAGAGGAGTAGAATTTCGTTTTTCAATCATCAAAAGTAACATTTCGGACTTAAATCCACAAGATATGCATCTTTGTGAAACTTAAATCTGTTCCGGTGTTTGATACGAGGCATATTCATTGGTTAAAGTTCTTTGGATTATGCTTACAGAAGTAAAGTTTTGCTCTTTTCAGCTCTATACGCGAGCGAGTTTTGCTTAGATAATGGTCATCCACTTGACCATCAAAACAGTCTTCCGCCAGAATGCAATCCAACCGCATTGTAAGATAATTTTTTCCTCGCAGATAGGATGCTATCTGGTGCAGCAAAATCCAGCCTTTGAAAATGCCGGGGCTTTATCTTATTCATATTTTCATCCGATCCATCGAATTGCGCAAAGGTTGATGGATGCATTATAGACTATGCGAACTGCAAAACCTTCTTGGAGGGAAAAAAAAAGCTGGATTTTTTCCCTCCTTTCGAGTGTTTCCAAGACGGATGGATTATTACTGGCTGCCACTTTCTCCAAGAAAGCCATGAACAGCCAATCTTACATGATGCCTCTGTCAGAAATATCAAGAGGAACTCAATGCAATATCATATTGCATAAATGGAAAATCAATTTTTCACTTATGGCGTGCTCGAATTGTGCACTGTAGGCTCCAGCCCTCAGAAGGTGCTTCAAATATCATTTTGGAATTTTACGCCTATATAAAAAAGTAAATAAAAGTCATGTTGAAACTGTAAAGTGCTTGACATCGCCGATCTCGAACAACGCTATACTTATACAATTCCGGCATATACAAGTACATGCAGTACTCGAGTAGATTCACCAAACTTAGAAATTGAATCACGTGCGCTCATATCTAAACTCATATATTAACATGCTAATATCGTACACAACCAACCTATCAAATGCAGATAAATATTCGTATGCCCCCTATCATGCTAAATGCCATTATAGTCACAAACAATATACTGTACGTGTATACAGAATATTGAAATAATTTCCTAGAATGCAGCTTCATGGTCCATTTTTTTTGTTGCCGGTTATGAAGATTGCACGTGATAGGCGACACATTTACAAATTATTTGAATTAAAACTATTCGATTTATTTATATACTCATAACATTTTATACGAAACACTACAATGACAGGAATTAGTCAGATATTTTTTTAACATAATCATCAAATGAAAATCACAATGCACGTTCGATCAACTGATGATCACAAGGCATGTCCGATCAAATGAAAATCACAAGGCGTCCGATCAAATGAAAATCACAATGCAATTTTGTTCAAATGCAAATCACAATGAAATTTCAATCAAATGAAAATCACAAAGCAATTTCAATAAATTAAAAATCACAAGGCACGTCCAATCAATTAACGATCACAAGGCACGTCCAATCAAATGAAAATCAAATGAAAATCACACGACATCCAATCAAATGAAAATCAAATGAAAATCACACGACATCCAATCAAATGAAAACCACAAGACAAATCCAATGCAATGAAAAAAAAATTAATCAAATAAAAAAAAAACACGAAAAATCTAATCAAATGAAAATCACAATACACATTTAATTTAATCCAAAATCCATTCATAAAAAATTCCACAACAACTGTTATAATTTAATTTTGGAAAAATGCGCACGAAACTATTATACTGTGCATGTATTTTAATCATTCTTTTAGAATTATAAATAAAAATACATGTATATGACATTATCATTACCGGTATTTATTACGTAGAAGCGAAAACGTTATTCATATCATTCAGTATTGAACGATTATAAAGTAAAATAATTTAGAGTTCAAGTTTACCCATTATTTAATTAAATAAATGTATATGTAATTCTAATATACATGCTCATATACACGTTTTATATATAAAATACACCTACAGTATATTACCTTAATTTTAAAAAAAATCTGCAAACTATAGGAAAATGAGCACGTGGAAGAAAATGATAACTTTTTATTTCACAATATTAAATTCGGTTTAATCTATTCTGTATTTACTATAATTAGATTTGTTATCGAACAATTAAATTCGAATTAAGAAGAATATTACTTCATATCATTATTACTTTAATTGCGCTGTATAAAAATTTAATTGGAATTGGCAGTATGAGAATAATTAAATATGTACAATTTCATATTATTTTAATTAAACAAAATTGAACATAATTGAGCTAACCATAATTACTTTTATTATTCCTCATTAAATGAATAGATACAATCAAAACTGAAACAATTACACAACTTAAAGTTAAATTAAATTTGTCAATTTTCATGAATTCAGCTCGTAATTTTTTTGCCCATTTAAAAAATATTTAACGATATTTGAAATGAAAAATTAAATCACATGTAAATTACTGAAATTAAATAAAATCACAAACATTTCATTTCTTTGTCTTCTCAGAGGTATAATACTAGATCCTATTAAATTGTACCATGCTTCGGATATAATTATAATTAATCTTTATGTTACTGACATTGGCAATGGAATAAATCAATTCAAATTACATAAAATCAACTTTTAATCAACATTATAATTATACTAAAAATACTCGCAATTTAATGCTGGTGGTACATAATGAATTCGCATTTAATTAATTACATTGTTTTTATAAGAATAAAATCGCCTTAAAATACATGTACTACTTTTTTCTGTAATCCTCTTTCGATCGGATTATTCATCGATGAGCTTAAATAGCTTGCAAAACGAAGCACTGAGTTCCCCTAATGCAATCGAGTGGACCGCATGTTTATTTGATCGAAATCTTTTGTTTAATCAATGTACATACAGTACATGCCATGTACATATTTGCTACTGAATTTAAAAAGTTAACAGCATAATAAAATAAATACATGGAATTATGTAGCCGTGCCTTGGTATTCTTAACACATCCATAGCAAATGTTATCATTTTGACACACCATCGTACGAAAACATCAGTAATGCATTTACAGTATTTCCCGAAATTTATTCCCCCGTGCATGAAATTGCATGCTTCGTTCAAGCATGATGGGAAATACCATGCCTTTAGGTACCAACTGGGAATGCCATTCGTCTAATTAAAGACAAGCTGGCTCAGTGATAGTTTTAAATATTCATCAGAGTGCGTTTTTGAATATGCACTGCCAGCTATGGGTCATTTTCAGCAAAGTCGGAAGATTTCGCTATCGGCTGTTTACTAAAAATGAAACCCTTAATTGGATCAAAATACATTCTGGTAACTGAACCGCAAATGATTTACAATCCACTGCGGATCAGGGTTCCCCCGAGTAACCCTGGGGATGCATGTAATCCTAACTACCAACCGATCCAGTACGGATATTATCCTTTCTTCAATACAGTGCCCGTAAAATGCACTTAGAAATATTTTATGACGAAAACTTCAAGCACAAGTTTGAAATAAAGTTGACTTGAAAAACCGCGACGAAATGTGTACAATTCAAAAAGGATTTTAAGTACGAATTAAACTAATCTGATAACGTCAATTTATATTTAGTAACCTGTAGTTGCATTTACTATCTATAAAATATACATTATATAAACTTTCCAAAACATGTCTCAAAAAGGAATAGCATTTCCAATTGCGTTTAAAATTTGTGTTTGAGATTTTCAGAAAATATTTTTTTGCGAAAATCAACAACCATTCTTCGAATTGAATATCAATTTTACCCACTCGATTTAAATTATAGGAATATTAAGGATTTTCAGACAGAAGCATTACGAATAGCAATTTTGGCAGAATGTGGGCCGGGAATATGAAAAAATACGAGTTAAAGAATGAAATTACATTAATTGATTGTAATAAAGTATGTACATATCTGGGAAAACGTCAGAGCGCTCTCCATTTAAACATTTCTTAATAAGCGTTATTACCCAGCGTAGTTTCAAAAGGCATGCAAATATTTTATTAAGCAGCTTGCAGAATTCAATAGTTCGCATTCATATTAGTTTTAGACAATAGGGTGCGTGCGGTTGGCTTGTTCTGCACCCAAATTAAATTTTCTTTGCAACGACGAAAAAGATGATTTGGTTCAGTGTTTAGAAAGATCTTCACATTTTTCGTCTTCTTTGAGAAATACAATTCCGTAGAACACACGGTAACGTTCTTAATGCAAATGACTGGATAAAAAAAAGAGCACAGTGCAAATAATATTTATTCTCTAGAAGATCACAATTAAATTGACATATGACTTCTTTTTCTTAATAACATTTTTATTGAGAAAAAGTTTCGATGAAAAACGTCTTCATCACGCTCCTCTCTTCTCTGCCAATCGATTGCTTTGTTGGAAATTCATGAAGCATAAATGACATGAACTTGAGTACAAGAGAAAAATGTGTACCGATAAAAAAAAATGTCTTGAAAAGTTATTTATTGGAATCCCCTTCCTCGGCCATGTACGGAAAAGTATCAGCAAACATACATGCTTGAATTGGAATGTAAATTTGAATGCGGCCCATAGGCAAAAAATCATTCGGTTTAGTCGAAAATTTGCAATATTCGAATTCGGAATTAGTTTTAAAAACGAAAAAATTAACATTATTCGTACATAACGGAAACTAAAAATGAGTTCGAATTATCACAATTTCGTATAAAGTGAGGTCGTTTTAAAGAAGTTGCATTCAGCATTGTATTTTGAAAGATGACGAATGGCATTGCTAAAACAGCTTCAAATAGCCAATTGAGATAGCGGCATGGATGGAAAACTTCTTATTAATGTTTCATTGTTACTCATTATTAATGCAATAAGTTGCACAAATTAAAATATAATGCATAACAAATACAGTATAATATTTCTATAATATGTACATCACATAATCCATGTAATTATTTGCTTCAAATTTCGTAGAATAAAACTAACGTTTGTAAATTTGTGCTTCATTCTTCGATTTAGGTATATACGAGTTGTCAATCGATGGTTCAATATCATGCATGAAAAATATAATGTATGGCACTGAGTTATTCATGAATTCATCACAATGTCTACTATGATGAAAATACTTTTTTTTGTTTCAAAAATAAACATTGCGCTCAGAAACAAAGATTTTCGATTCTTGAAACCAAAGATTTTCTAGAATTCGTAGCTTTTGTGGATTATGAATTCATTTCGAAATGCATTTCCATTGATTAATAGTTGCTTTGACTACCAATCCTAGCTTCTGGCGAAATCCAATGATTGCTGGCTGTCATGTAGTAATTTTTATTCATAAATTCTTGAATGGAACCATATTGTGCATTTAATATTGAGCATCGATCATCAATTATGGCCAAGCAAGCCAGGCAGAAAAGCGCAATTATTCTCCCTAATGATCGAAGTCGAGCATGAGAAAACACGTGTCTGCCGGAGTCGTGAAACGTGAAATTTCAAGAGCAACTTGTATTTATCAAGGAAAGTGGTCTTCAGAGGCCCCTGGGATTACGCCTGCATTCAATTTGCATCGGTAGAAAATGAATATTTGATTTCTATATTGGTGACGAATGACTTCGCGACTCGTAATCTAATGATCAAGTTTCAAGCGTCTACGTTTAATACCATTGTGAATAAAGTAGAATTTTAAACTTGTAAGCCAATTTAAAATCAGTGGATTGCTTTCGGAAATTAGTTTTCGGAAGTCCCATTATTAGATGGCGCCAATTCAAACAATTTTATTAATATTAGTGTAATTTGTTTCAATCATTAATATTTCGTATATAATGTTTACAATGTGACATTTTAAATACTTAACTTTATACCCAAAAAGCTTCATTATCGTAAGATGATTTTACTATTATTAGGATGGACATCTGCTACAACGTACTCTACATTTTAAAAGTTTATTTTCAGAAATACGAAGTATACGTTTTCGAATTCGATTGAATGTAAATGCATAAATATAAATAATTAAATGGTGTCAATGCAATGTTAGTTAACAAATTGTATAACATTTTGCTAAGAAATAAAATTTAAAAATAATGTTGTATATAAAATATATTTGAAATAAAATTTTTGATAAAAATAAGATTAATTCGGAAATTATTTTATAATAAATAAGAATGTTATTTATTAATACAACGAAATTATGATATGGGAAAAAATTGCCATTTAAAATCTTAAATTTACCAATGATTCTTAAATGTGAGTTATGTATACAGTTACAAGCCAAACAGTTCATAACTAGCTCTTCACATGCATATTCTATATGAAGTTCTATATGCTACGTATTATTTGCGTTAACTAACACTTGACTATCTTTTTCAAAACTAAATTTTACTTTATTGTACAGATATTTTACATGTACAAGCGTACGAAGCAATAAAGACTAACAAATACTTTGCGAATGCATCAAATATTTGACCAAAAATTGGAACAATATTTGCATTATGTCCTTATTTTTCTTACGTTAACATAAGCTGAACGTGCCAATTTAAACACCTGTGACTAAACATATCGAGGCCGTGATTTCTTGAAAACAACGATGTTAAAACAAGTTTAGATGAGTCGCTAACGGCACGCCGGATATAGCATCTTCAGACATGCAAATTTAATTCATTCGCTTTTAAAGTATTGAATGCTCTCAAGGGCCATGCCAATCTTTTGGCCGATTAGAATAAAAGATAATTGCGAACATGAAACTGAATGCAACATAACACCTGCCCATTAGCACGACAAGATAACCCCACTTCATGTCATCCTCTCGTTGTTATCATACGTACTAGTGTACAGTAACTAACACAAAGAAATTAAAGGCCACATAAAGGTTAATGAGGCAATTCTTATTCACGCCACTTATTGTCGTCTATGCAAAATAGTGCAGCGCCTGGATTACGACCCACGTGATAATGGGCTGCAAAAGCCAATTAGAATACATATCTTACCCCCTCGCCGAATGAGTTACTGGCCCTGGAACAGGCGAAAAATAGCAATTTTAAACAGCCAAAGGGAATTAGTAACCTGTGTCTGGCACTCTCACCCATTAACCACACAATTACTGTTCTCCTCAGCATAACGAGGTTTGTATCAATCAAGTTGAACAACTCCCTCAGCTGCACAACTATTAAAAACACAATTTCAGCACAACAACGCACGCTTGCTACATTGGCCAGGCCTCCTTCTCCTAATTTATGCCAAAGTAATTTCCCAAGAAAGACGCACGGGTCTCGAACAACGCCAATGAGATTCGCAAACTTCAATTATCCTCCATTTGCGAAATTAAAGTGAATTTCCAGATAATGCCTTCAAAACAGGACTTCTGGGATTCCTCCGGAGAAAATTGGTTTACGAGGCCAACTGAGAATTTCAGATTTTGACAGTATTTTCTCGGAAGTCAGACAAGCCTCGCAAATTGTCAGTTCGATGCCAAGTTGGTACTAAGAACATTTGAAAAAAACAACCATAGCAATGACAAATTGGATTACCTCATGCTGATCAAGAACAATAATAATTTCTTGCCCTTTGTGACAACGTCCCTATCGCTGCAGTTCTGCTAATGTGCGTCGGTGGAAACGTGCATTTAAGAAATGCCAGACAACAAACGATCGAGGCAAATTTCTTGCGCAAATACAGCAAGTCGGTAATTGGGGGCGTAAGATGTTCTAAGACAAACTCAAGAAATAGGAAATTAATTTCCCCGGTTAATTGGGGATGCACAATGCGCCATGGGCACATGCATCATCGTCACTTATGAAAAGTTTCTCATATGGCTATGTTGAGAACAAGCTGATGCAAAATTATTAATTGGTCCCATTTCAGTTGGAAACGACTTAAATGAATAGAACGTCGGGCCATGGAGACTGCCTGCAAACTCACTGATATCGAGGGACTTTCATCGAATTCAACTGATTTGTTTCAATTGCAGTCATGAATCAACGGTCCAGGCAGCAAATCGTATGAATAGATTACCCAGAAAAACAACATTTATAATAACTTAGGCGATTTGAGGAAGTTTTCAGGCGTGTACACAAAAAAAATGATGACAAAAAGATTACAACTTCTGAGGCGTGTCCAAAAAATCCAAAACAGAAGTTTCATAAAATGGGATAATCCTTTAACAGTTCAAGCTTGGACATTGACTGCAATTTGGTAATTAATTATAGGTATACAATAAGGGTACTCAGAGAGGCGTTAAATTATGCTCGATTTGGGTACAATTCCGCGATTATGACAAATATGCGACATTTATTTTGAATAGCCAAGCCACGTGACCAAATCCTGAATATTCATTGGTATAACGAATTGCCAAGGTTCATTCCGATTCTTCGAATTGAAAAATAAAACGACGGAGAAAACATTGACCTCTGTGGCGGTCATCGGAATGAACCTTGTCAATTCGTTATACCAAAGAATATTCAGGATTTAGTCAAGTGGCTTAGTTCTTCAAAATAAATGTAGCATATTTGTCATAATCGCTGAATTGTACCCAAATCGAGCCAATATATTCTCGATTTGGGTACAATTCAGCATTTATGCCAATTCTGGAATGAAGCCTGGCAATTTGTTATACCAAAGAATATTCAGGATTTGGTCACGTGGCTTGGCTCTTCAAAAAAAATGTCGCATATTTGTCATAATCGCTGAATTGTACCCAAATCGAGCACAATTTAACGGTTCTCTGAGTACCCTTTAATAGCTTCATACAAACAAATGTACATGTATTTGGAAAGTTATTTACTTTACATGGTTCTATATTGGCAAATGTTTTCTGAAAGTCTTTTCACTACAACACATTCGTAAAGTAATTAAATATATCGAGGTTCGTCTGTTTTAAGAAGTAGTTCGTGATAATGTTATTCTGTAATACAACCTATTTTTTTTAGTTTAAATAACTTCACTGCATGAACTCTAAAATTTAAACTGGAAGTATGCTTATGACAGATTACAGAACGTGCAAAGTATGGTGTTTACAATCTTTTTATTCCTGCCACCCCCTCGTCCCCCTACCCCAGAAGACTGCATATTCGTGAGATGCTTACGGTTTGTTATCTTCTTTGTTAGCTTGAATAATTATCTCTTGACGGCTATTATGCTGCGCCTAAGTAGAAGCAAAAACTTTCCTGTTTTCAAGATACTTGAAAAGCTGGTATCGACTGTCCAAATAAAAGAATCCAACAATGAATTGGTGAAGGCAATTTGCGAAAGATGAGATGCTCAACGAACAGCCAACTCTCGCAACATTCTCCGTGACAAGCAGCTAGGTTCTCTTCCTTTGGCCGTATCCTCCACAAATGATGCAATTATTTTATTGAACGGCTTATCCTTCCCAAATTGCTGTCAGGAAAAATCCATAATGCGAATAAGGTCAACGAGGAGGTGAAAAATGGAACGCAGTCATCATTCAAACTGGCCTTACAAACATCATCAGTGTCAATAAACTGCTGGGATAAATTGACTCGTGTTGCTTGACCAACTTGAGTGGCGCAATTACAAATCAGTGTCATGTCAATTAATTGGAACCTAGTTATGATATTGATGCCAAGCCGAGACCGAAATCGACGTATGGATCATTTTTCACCATCTTTTATCCAGACAATTCACCCGAATGACATGACGGTCATTCTTCAGCTGGAAAAGGACCGTACATTAAAACAATCCATTGGTTTTCTGCACAACTTTATCCAGTTTCTATTCAACAGTAATTTCCAACTTTTAGTACTCACGGTGTCTCTGCATGACCATTACTTTACAAATGAGCCAAAGCCTACCGACTCCTAACGGTATTTTAACTTGAATCTTCAAAGTCATTGCTATGAAGTTCATTGTTATTAATACAAAATTCATTGTTTAGTCCGCATAACTTGATGAGATTACAAAAGGAAGCTGAACGAGATCCTATCACCAAATTTTCATTGCGTTTTATAAGCCCAACCCTCTGAGGGAAATGTGAATCCCCACGGCCAGAAACCAGAATTGCCAGAATCTACGATGTCGTTTCATTTCCAATCTCGTAGTTTATTCAACGAAGTTTAATTGAAAATTACATTGCATGAATTAGAATCGAATCAAAACCCTGTTGCAGGTTTGGAAAAAAACTGGCAAGCTACTAGATTCGTTAGAAAACTGCATGCAAGTTGAGTTCCTCAACAACAACAATATGTTGCTTTGGAAGGTTCAAGGCAATCGCCAATGGTTGCACTGACATCAAAATAAGGAAAGAGATGTGCTCATTATATCATCATTATTCAAAACCCTCTTCTTAACTTGTCCCAAGACAGATTGCTATGAAATGTTCATGGAAACGAGAAAGCAAATATTGGCACAGAAATCCAAATGACGACTTGCCTTTTAAACGAACACGTTACCATGGCAATGTTTTGGGTTGGCTGGGGAACCAACTAGCGCTGGGTCATGGTGAATGCTCAGAGATAGAAAGGTCAACGTCGTGCAGCCAAAGGGATAGCAGACCAAAATAATGGAAATCACAATGACCAAAGGCAGTTGGATTCTGCATCACTTGATCAATACGATGCATTCACTGGAAAACATGCATTTATCAATGCATAAAAAATGGCGACAGACATAGTCACTGCGAGTAGCATGCAAAAGCCTTCACAAGTATTTGAAGATGACGCATATAATGAAACATTTTGTTTAAAAAAGTCAAATAAGTGGGCAAATAACTTATTTGATGATGATAGACGTGGATTGTTAAAACACACGTAATTACTGGTGTCACCGTGTACATCTTGATCACTTAAAGTAAAATTCTAAAACAAACTTTTAAAAAGTGCCAACATGTTTTAAACACTTACGTAAAATGTCAAAGACACCAATTAAGTAATAACAAATTGAAGTTTTTTTCATGTCTTAGACCACGGTGCCAGGGCTTATTTTATAAACAAAGTTGTCGAAAAAATAAAGGGTATTTTTGGAAAACAGCAATATATATGGTAGATGATTGCAGCAATCCAAATTTACTTTTATTTCGACACCTTAAACATGCATCTGGTAAGTTCAACGAGACAACAGGTTATTTTTAGACCAAATCAAACCATTTACAGATTTCTAACAGGCAACATTGCACACTAAGCCCATCAGAGCCTAAAATAGGCATTGATCAGGAATTGAAAAGGGTATGCCTGATGATGGCATAAGATGTAAACACAGGCCCGGTATTAGCCCCATAAAACACAGGATATGGGATCAATACTTTCTTGCCATTCTTCAAATTATAAACTTTTTGAAGACAACAGATGCAAATGCAATGTTTTTCTGGCAGCTGTTTTTGTTTCTTAGCCTGGACTGGCACGCATTAAAACAAGTTTATGACGGTGGCATAAAACCTTCCTCTGCATGTTGCATTATAAAAAATGCATGAAACAATCAACAGCAAACAAGTTGAGTATTAAGTTCCAAGAATAGCAGCTCTAAGCACAATTTAAGCACAAGAAGTTGATTGTTTCGTTTTATTTTTCCGAGAAAGCTTATTGATTCTCTTACGCTTAGCCAAATCATCCTGATCTATTTATACAAGCTTGAATACCCATTGATTGTCACTTCTCATCTTTTGCCAGTTTTTTTAAGCAGATTTTCAACCGGATAAAAAGTCTTCAAGCCACGGTAATTGGAAGTTGAAATATTCCAAGACTTAGTTCATCCTTCGGAATAAGGTCCTCCTTATATTTCATAAAAAATAAACAACGTACGATCAGCGCCTGATTTGCTATCATTGGGTGCGAACACAAAGAATGTTTATTGCAGGCGCTTACCACTCGGCGTACACTAGCGCCACCAAGCGGGATAAGAATGCGGCATGCTTTTTAAATGAAGGCGCACACAAAGAAAGCTTAGCCGAGTCAGGCTGAGCTTACAAGAAGCGCTTATAAGCTTTCAAAAATGTTTGTAACATTATTTTTTGGAAATCTAAAAGCAGATTTTTAAGACACAGAGTGGCACACAGATCACTATTGGTCATTGGTCAAAGGTGTAGCATGCATGCATGCACATTACACGGAATGTTTCACTTAACACAACGCATGCAGTGGCGCCCCCAAGCATGCTGATATCAGCGTTCATTGTGCGCCACAAAGCTGGAAACAAGAAGCTGAAAACAAACCGAAAGAAGCTGAAAGAAGCACGTCACACTCCAGGAACGTTGCTAAACTTCCGTTGGTATTTACCGCTTTCAACAACATTCCATTCAATTCAATTCAATTCAACTCAGTACCCTACAGTCAGCAACTAAATGCCATATGGTAGGGGGGTCGAGCCCAT
>JAQGAO010003504.1:0-16875 GCA_034697705.1 Ommatoiulus sabulosus | reverse complement strand
CCCCCCTCCCTCCCTTTGCCGGACGTCTTTTATGGATGGCCCCTAAAAAATATCGTATTTATTATTCATTTTTAATGAAAATACTTTTAAAAAAGAAGAAAATTAAAAAAAAAATCACCGAATGAATTTTTTCAATGAAACGAGCAAATCATTCAAAAGTTATAATTTTTAAAACTAAGAAAACCGGAATTGATTTATTTTTCAAAAAATGCGATTTTTTTTCTCATTTAATACAATTAAAAAAACTTCATTTAAAAAATAAATAAATAAACGTTTAATACATTACATTGTACATGTAGTTAAAACCAGTTAAAGAAATAAGAATTGCCAATGTATTTTTAAAACGATGTCATTTCCCTTATTATAAAACAATACATATTTTTTTTTAATTTCCTGTAATTTTTCTAAAAGGAGTTTATTTAAGCTATGTACAGAAAAATCTGTTTTCTCACATCTCGATGATTCCAGGAGACATTTTAATTCCAAAATTTCCGGTTAATTACGAGTCTAACAATTTATGAAAATTGTCATAATTGACAAACATCGCTCAATTCTCATACTCGTATTATTCTCGCATTTTCACACGTATTTCATATATTTTAAAACAGCAGACATACAATAAGAAGGTCAGTTCCCGTTCGTCCACCGTTTTAGCAATTCCCAAATCGGACGCATTTGAGCGTGATTGAAAAATTATGATAAACGAGACAAATCTTGCCTATAGATAACGATTTTTTTCCCCTGCAGAATGAAAGAAAAAAGAAAAAAATAGGTCAGGCTATCTATCTACTCTTCTGAAAATGCAAAATTCAAAAATCTCCGGTGTCACGTAAACAGATACGTTATCTAAAACTGTAGACATTATAGATTGATTTCCCATTTATTTTCCCTTCTTTGTTTTTTTAGGATCCGAGTTTTTTTTTTGTTCTGGGAGTTTGTCGATGCATCGGCACGTACCAGAGAGACTAGAGGAGATTTTGGGTGTCTTTGTCTCGTAAAAAATATCCATACGAAAAATACGTATCTGTATGCATAGCCAGAAATAGGAAAAAGAAAAATGGATGACGTTAAGAAGCGGACATAATAGTTGATAGAAATCTTCCGCAAAAACAAAAAGAGGAAAAACTTTGGCTACGTTTTTCCCATGCAGATATATATTTATAGCGAAAGACGGACATGTTGTTTGTATAGTCGAGTTTGCGCAAAAATTATGGCCCAAAAAGGGATCAAAACTGAATGACCCGAAGCAATGGAGTCGTAAAAGGGAAACGGAATTGCGCGTCGTAAAACTATGAGCAAAATGATGGTTACAACTATACTCGAGAAGGACCCGAGATAAAGAACCAATGGTCACAAAAGTACAAAAATATAACGCCGTAATAGCCTACTTCGGATGGCCCCATCGATGATCGTGCGAGAAATTAATTAGATAACCATTTGAAAAACATCCAACAAGTCTTCAAAATGGAAACAGATACATTTTATATTGATAGGAGGACAAGAATCGATGTTGCGCTCAAACCTTCAACATTAGTCTAGACTGTACTGGACTCGTTGTATTTGCAACAATAAATTTAACACAGTCTGACTTTTCCTTGACTATTTCGGGTTTTTCCAATTTTCCCTACCCTAATAATGCTAGTACTCCGAGCTAAAATAGCAATAACTCTGGGATAATATTGCGAGTACTATGAACTGATATTGCAAATGTGATATTGCAGGAACTATGAGATGATATTACAATAATTAAGAGACGATATTGCGAGAATTACTAAGAGATGATATTGGAAGAACTACGAGATGAAATTGCAATAATTACTAAGAGATGATATTGCAATAATTACTAAGAGATGATATTGCAAGAACTACGGGATGATATTGCAAGAATTACTAACAGATGATATTGCAAGAATTACCAACAGATGATATTGCAAGAATTACTAACAGATGATATTGCAAAAATAACTAACAGATGATATTGCAAGAATAACTAACAGATGATATTGCAAGAATAACTAACAGATGATATTGCAAGAATTACGAGTTGATATTGCAAGAACCACGAGATGATATTGCAATAATTAAGAGATGATATTGCAATAATTAAGAGATGATATTGCAAGAATTGCGAGATGATATTGCAATAATTAAGAGATGATATTGCAATAATTAAGAAAGGATATTGCAGGCCACGAGTTGATATTGCAAAAAATACGAGATGATATTGCAAGAACCACGAGACGATATTGCAACAATTACTAACAGATGATGTTATACGCATTATAAGATAATATAGCGAGTATTAAGCGATAATGTTGCGAGTGTTGTCCGAAGTGTATTTTTCAAGTTATTAATGCTCCGATTCGGTCAAGTGTCTCGATCCGCACTCGTGACCCGACCAGCACTCGAGTGGATAAAACGATAACCCGGAGTGCGAGCACAAACTAAACAAAAAAACAATGCTAAATTCAATCGTGCATAAACTGCTAACGTTTTTTTGCATGTTTTTCGAGTGGATTCGATGTACGTCCATTCGGGATTTCGGTCAGCGCGCCATTTGAGAAGAATTTGGCCTTCGAGCAGCTAGATCTACTACGACGTAAGACTCCGCAAAATGTAGATTATTGGATGTAAAATGCAACACGGCGAACCGATTCCTATCCTGGCACCGCATTATCACCGAAAGGGTGTAAAAACGATGCCCGAGTTGGCGAATTTGCAATTCAGAGGCACTTAAGAGGGGAATTTTAAACAATTCACTTCGGCCGCCCTATTTTTTTATTTATTTCAAGCCTGTTTACCCAAGATTTGCCTTTCAACGGTCACTTAAGTATTCCGAGCTCGACGTAAAAAAAGCCAACAAACTAGGGAAAAAGGCCCTGCTGGCGTGGCGTGGCCATGGCCATTAACGGGCCACTTCGTACGCAAAAGGATGGATGGTAAGTCTCTGGTATAGGGCTATGCGTGCCAGAAGCGGGAGTGCATGCAGGCCATTACGAAAATCCATAAAAAAAACAAGCGGGGAAGGGTGGAGAAAATGGCCCCTTACCAACATCTTAAAACGTCGCTTTTTGCATGGCTCGCCCGCAGAAGGCCCTCGAATTAGTGAGACTATAACGATGATGGATGAGGAGAAACGAGCCGCGAGGGTTGCGTGGTAACGCACATGTCACGAAGAGTGCATCCTGCACGTCATTCCACGATAGGAACCACGCATTGCCCCCCCGACAACAATTTAGGCAATACGAGTGGAAATTGCATAGCCCTAGCACGCCAAATGGCTGCTGGGAACATCGATCCAGAGAGGTACTTGTGGCAAAAAACCTGATGGTAAGGCGCATTACCTGTTGCATTACAGACACTGCTCAGGGGTGGAGGAGTCGTGTCAAAGATTGGACAAGTATGGAAATGTGTAGGCTATTGGTCACCACAAAAAATTTCAAGTTTCACTGAATGTGGACAGGTCATATCAAAAAAGGATAAACAGTGTATGGATCATACCAAAAACAGGACAAAACTCTGTAAAATAAGAATGGGTCTTACCGATAATTGGACATGTATGAGTTATATAATCAAAATTAGGACGTGAAAAGAACAGTAGACAGACATCCGAGTGAGTCAAAACTAAAAAGTGGACATGTATGGAATAGTTTACATAACATGTAATGTGTACAGGTCATACCAAAAATTTGACATGTACATGTATGGAAAATTTCACGTTAATATCTATAGGCTACACAAAATAATGTACATCTATTGAAAACTTTACATATTGAATGAGCCACCCGTAATATTTGGATGTGAATGGGCCATGCCAAGGGCCGTACTAAATATTGGACATGTATGGAATAGTTTCCAAATGTGTATAGGTCATACCAAAAATGTGGACATGTAAGCGAAATTTACGTGAATATCTATAGGCTACACATAAAAATGGACATGTTTTAAAAAACTTTACATATTAAATGAGCAACTCATAATAATTGGATGTGTATGGGCCATGCCAAGGGTCGTACTAAAAAATTGGACACGTTATTTCGTTGATAGTGATTTGAAGCGACCAAAACTAATTAACATTTTAGACCTATCCCAAAATATGTCGAATTTTGACAAGTTTTGCTGAACTGTACTTGTTTGAAATGTCATGTCTAACAAAAAAAAAAAAAATAAAAAAAATAAAAAAATCCATATATTGTATAGCGAATTTATGCATTGTTATTTATTTTTATAATTGCGTTTCAAAAGCTGCAGGTATAAGAATTACTTTTTCGATTTGTTTTCCTTCTACGTACAAACTATCAAGAATTCCTTCATGCTCATTGGTTGTTATTAATAAAATTGTTTCAATGAATCCCTATAGCATGAGGAGTGCTTTAATTGGCTCCTATCTTTCTTAGGCAAAATTGCGACATAAAAATGATATAATAAATGAATCGTATATAAGACTTCAACTACGAATATATCAGAACAATGCAATTTCAAAAGAAATTTGATTGCCAAAAAGTGGATCGTATAAAAAGCGGCACCAATTATATTTTATCTATACGCATCCTCAATTTCAATCGAATTAAAAAAAAAGAAAGAAGTTTGATGCAATCATTAATTCATTCGTATTTCTGTAGGGCTTTATACACAAATATGAAACACGAACCGAAATCTATACAAAACTGTAGCTAAAAATAAATTCAGTAGTCAAAGGCATCTAAATTATAATCTAAAGGTGATATCAGTATGTCGTTAATACAATGGAAAAACCAAATTTAGTAGAACTCGCTTTATATGAATTTCTCATACCACGAACTCATTTCCAGATCCCCCCTCCCCCTTTTCGTCCTAGAATATGGACAGATAATGCTAATTTCCTCGTATTAGACGAATTCCGAATTCGGATACTACGAATTTTCGAGATTCACGAGTATTTGCGCTACGTTGAGGTAAAACAACTTTTGATAATATGAAAAAGGTACCTTATAATCGGGAAATCCCCGATAAAAATTGCAGCACCTTCATATTCATAGACGTGCTGGGGTAGAATTTCATTCAAACTTCGATGAAAGTTTTCATATTTTTTAAAAGAAGGAGTGTTTTAACTATTTGATACTCAAAATTTTTGCAATTTTGTTCTTGGAAAATGTGGAAAATTTGTACTGGGAAAACCTAGAAAATTTGAATATGGAAAATGGGGACAATTTTGCTAATTTATACTGGGAAAAGGTTGGAAATTTTGCAAATTTGTACTCAGAATACGTGGAAAATTTCGCAAATCTGTACTCAGAAAATGTGGAAAATTTTTGCAAATTTCTAATCGGAAAATGGGCCCTGAGCTAACCTCGTAAAAGTATTAATTTGGGATCGCCATGACTGCGTTGAATTTCCCTGACTTTTTCAAAATAAACCATTCTTCCCTGACTTTTCCAGGTCATTTTCAAGCTCTCTGACATCTCCAGGTTTTCCAGGTCTGGGGGAACCCTGGTATAAGACGCAATATATACAGGTAAAGATGTGTTTTTGTCCGGATAAGAAATGGTCTGAACGCACTCGATATTTCAAAGTTAAAAACAAACTAATGCCAAAAAAGCAAAGGCTTTTAAACTAGCTTAAAATAAATTACGAGCCCAAAAAACCAAAGTCAACGAAGATAACAAGTCGGGGAAATAAAAAGTCGTGCTCGTCTCCATGCGAAAGCGAACCATTTAATCGGATAAAATGGTTGGTAATTTATTCACAAAGTCAGCTAACTGGATATTTCGTTTTTTACGACTCGCGGCTGAGTCCATACTTCAAATAACGCGTTTAATGACTGGAAAAAAAAAATAAAAGATGGGTGCTGAAAACTAGCGTATAACTATTGATTCACTAAGGGTGATTACCTCGTTTTCTATCAATTAACGAAATGAAGAAATCAAGCGGCAAAAAAATACGACTTTTGAGGGAAAAAAACTCCGGATGGTAACAACAAAAAACACGTATAATCGTAATAAAAAAAAGTTTCACGAATTGAATTTACCAAAAAAACAAAAAACCAGTAAATTTCTATAAGAAAGTGAAGGCATCGATGCGAGTCAGTGGCAAAAACAAGCCTGAAAAAACATTAGACTAGAGCGTTCCCATCTTCGATCAATGTAAACATTGCCTTTATTTAATGCGCGGGGAAATTTGATTAGGCAGATTACAGAAGTTTTAAATTAAAGTATAGGAAACGATAGATGTCTAGGAGAGTGAACCGAAAGCTTTCGTCACTCCCTCGAATCAAACGAGGAAAAAAACTACCATTAAAAGAAATCTTATTAGTTTGGAAATGCCGAGAAATTGGGGGAAAAACGAGGAAAAAAATTCACTTAAGATGTTGAAATAATAAATGAAAAAAAAATGGGGAAAAAATTATGGAAATGGGAATAGTAAGTTTTATCGTAAATCAAGTTTGAATAAATTTTCCGATAATGTTGGCTAATCGTGTTCGTGGCAGATGTTTAACAGATTGAATTTTTCAAATTCTGACGATGAAGTTAATCGATAACTTCTGATCATGCCGCCATTCGTTAAATTCTGATCATGACGTCTTTCGTTAAATTCTGATCATGACGTCACTCCTTCAATTCTGATGATGACGTGATGCGTTATAAATTCTTATGATGAAGTGATGAGTTAAATTCGGATCATGAAGTCATTCGTTAAATTCTGATGACGTCATTCGTTAGACTCGGACGATGACGTCATTTGTTTAAGTCTGATCATGACGCCATGCGTTAAATTCTGATCACGACGCCATTCGTTCAATTCTGATCATGACGTGATGCGTTAAATTCTTATGATAAAGTGATGAGTTAAATTCTTATGATAAAGTGATGAGTTAAATTCGGATCATGAAGCCATTCGTTAAATTCTGATGACGTCATTCGTTAAACTCGGATGATGACGTCATTTGTTCAAGTCTGGTCATGAAGTCATTCGTTAAATTCTGATGACGTCATTCGTTAAACTCGGATGATGACGTCATTTGTTAAAGACTGATCATGACGTGATGCGTTAAATTCTTATGATGAAGTGATTAGTTAAATTCGGATCATGAAGTCATTCGTTAAATTCTGATGACGTCATTCGTTAAACTCGGATGATGACGTCATTTGTTCAAGTCTGATCATGACGTCATTCGTTAAATTCTGATCACGACGCCATTCGTTAAATTCTGATCACGACGCCATTCGTTCAATTCTGATCATGACGTCACTCGATCGTTCAATTCTGATGATGACGTGATGCGTTAAATTCTGATGATGAAGTGATGAGTTAAATTCGGATCAAGAAGTCATTCGTTAAACTCGGATGATGACGTCATTTGTTCAAGTCTGATCATGACGTCATTCGTTAAATTCTGATCATGAAGCCATTCGTTAAATTCTGATCATCACGTCCCTCGTTCAATTCTGATAATGACGTGATGCGTTAAATTCTGATGATGAAGTGATGAGTTAAATTCGGATCATGAAGTCATTCGTTAAATTCTGATGACGTCATTTGTTCAAGTCTGATCGTGACGTCACTCGTTAAATTCTGATCATGACGCCATTCGTCAAATTCTTATAATGACGCCATTCGTTCAATTCTGATGATGACGTCATTAGTTAAATTCTGATGATGCCGTCATTCGTTAATTTCTGCTTGCGTAATTCGTAACATTTTGATCATGACGTCATTCAATAAAATCCGGACTTCATTCATTAAAATTATGACGAATGAAGAGGGGAAAAAATAGGAAGGAAAATTATGGAAATACAAATTTGATCGTAAATCAAGTTTAAATAAATTTTCCAATAATGTCGGCTAATAGAGCTTGCGGCAGATGTTCAACAGATCGCAGTTTGATAGTTTCATTTAATTTAGGCTAATGGGTTGGTGGTCAGAAATCAGATTAAAATTCATAACGCGCGTATATAGATTGATCGCCGCGACGTACATGAAGAAAAATTAACCTAATTTTAGCGTTTAAACAATTTGGCATCGATGGCAATTAAGGCACAAAATCCAAAACTTGGGGTTTCAGCGTTGTTATTTTAACGACAATCACAACGCTCAACAAATTTGTTATTCATACGAAAGAGCCTCTGGCGAGTATAGCGTGATTATGGTCCAGACCTCCCAAAAACTCAACTTCCTAATATAAATAAACGACAAATATTTTTCGTAATACTATTTCGGAATTAACGCGTCTCGACGCAGACAGGAAATAACAAAGTTGAAAATGAAACTGCGTAAAAAAATATATTAATTTTTAGCAGTTGAGAAATGTAGAAAAAACATCTTTTAATTAAATCTCGGGAATCGTTCAGGGGCAACGTATTGAGGTGCTTTTATTCACGATCCATACTTATTTCAAACTGAATCTTAGAAATATTCATCGGAAAAATGCACGAAGGTTACATTTCAACGTTGATATATTCCATTTCATCCGTATAGCGATTGATTACTTTTTTAGTTTTTCGTTTTGTACGTGATGACGCTAAACGCGTACAAAATGAAAAAAAATAATCTTCCGCAACGGGGCTCCATATGTTTTGTGGTTCGTTCATTAGGCCTACTTCGTCGATTTCACTCGATCGCTTCGTTATATCGGTAAGTACAGCCCGGGCAAACCAGCTAGTAAGTTATAAATTTAAAATTATACGTGGCAAATATACTGTAATTCAAATCCAGACTAATGCTCAGATACTAAATGAAGATGTTTTACACTACTGAAAAGGCATTTGAATAGACGTTTTCAGTTGTGTAAAAGACATTTTAATGCATTTTAAAATCGGAAAATCTAAATTAAATTAAAAAATCTACCACCTAATGCAGTGGATATTACATAATTAGACTTCAATTCATTGTTGTTGATTATTCAGCCAATAGGATCATCGGTAAACTTATGTTGAAATAAGATAACATATTATATAGTTATATTAATCTAGACTGAATCTAAGTACATGTATATATTTTACTCGAATGAATGCAGTGCATTTTATATACATTTCTCAATTTTAAAAGTATTTAAAAAAAATATTATTTTTAAGAGATTTTCTGAGGGGGAGAAAGAGGCCTGGTTACAGTTAAGTATTTGTTTAATAAGAAGACAGTGATAAAAAAAAGGTAGCAAAACATTGTTTACACAAAAATATATTATTTCTTAAAAGTTACCAGCGGTTTGTAACATCTTGATTTTGATAACGAGCATGAATCTGAATTATTTAAGATGTTTTATTCATCGCCAAACATTTTTTTCTGACACCACTTCTAAATTACTCTGGCAATAGCTCTAACAGTCATCAAAAAAAACTACGAATTTCGAGTAACGACTTATAAAAGCACAGACCGGAAACGATCGAAATTACTGAAGAAGTTGGTTCTCTGGCATGGCTTTCTAATTGCACGTACGACGCTCTCTCCTCTTCCGTTTTGCGCCGTTCAAAAAAAGTTTTTTTTTGGTCGGCTTTCAAAATGTATGTCATTTGAAGAGAAATCCTCGTCGATGGCATCTAGCTGAACTCGCATTAGCAGAGTTCGAGCGTAACAAACAGGAGTACAATTAAATATAGAAGTGATCCTCAGAAAAGCATCTATGGCGTCAAGTGCGCCACGACGATTTGTCACACGTTACGGCGCTGGGGCCAAAAAGAGAGAAAGAGAGATATATGGCCGCAATTACAAACGGGATTAACTTTGAACACGATCATTTCATTGCTGAAATTTCAAGCCCCAGCACATTCCCCGAATCCTCCTCCCTTTTCAAAACTTAATTTCGTTTTCTTCCATTTTGGACGTAACGTTATTGTCGCCGAGGAGCTTACTTGAGCGAAACGAGACATTGCCACAAACAACGCCATTTCTGCGAGATTAAAGGGACTTACTTTCTTCATACGGGATCATCGATATTGCTCCGAAAACGAAATAATGCCTCTTCAACCCGTGTTACCAACGAAAAATGCACGAAAATCAGAAGAGGCTTCGATAGATGTTGGGGGAAATTATTGAAAAGTTGTGAGGTCAAATTTAAAGGATATAGTGATGAGCGATTGATTTATGATTAAAATTTCATAAAAGAATAAAGCGCGACCAAACATTCACGTTTTTAAATGAAATTTCAAAGGCCATAATTTTTTCAAGTTAAGTTCATGTAATTCGACATCGAGTTAAGTCCCTTTCATAAAAAAAATGCAGAATTGTTACGAATACATTATGAAGATTGTCTTAATTAAATGTTAAGGACATTAAATGCGAAAGAATTTCAGGTGATTATTCCCATAAAATTATTCGCGAGTTGGGTCAAAATGTGATGACAAACATTTGCCCCTGAAAGGCTGCAAACACGCGTGACTTAGCTACAAGCAGTGATTGCCTAACTAGGTCGGAATATCAAAGCAAAAATTTGTTTTTTTACCAATAAACTAAGATGTCGCTATTCCTAAGAATTAAATATAAAATATAAGGGAATTTAGTGCAGTTTTATAGATCTAATTATTCATAAATTCGGTCACAGCGTGATAGCATCGAGCATTCCCCCCAAAATTCTGCAAACACGCATGGCAAAGATGCTATCAGTGATTGCCTAACTTCACCTGAAATATAAAACCACAAATGTATAGGATCTATTTCAATAAACAAAGATGTTGCGCGGAATTAAATATGTAGGCCGATAAAAGATAAAATATGCGGGAAGTTCGTGCGGTGAGTTAATCCAACTAATTCACCAGTTCGGTCACGGAGTGTTAACATTAAACATTTGCCCCTATAAGATGGCAAACACGCGTGACAGCGGAGCTAGCAGTGATTGCCTCGCTTCGGTTCTAAACCAGTCTTGAATTCTCTTAGGGGTGGAAGCAATATTGGATTCAAGACTTCGTGCTTGGGCAAATAATTCCCTAAACATAGGCGAGACTACCCACGATCTAGGCACGCACAAAAACACTCGCTCAATTTCTTAAGAAAATGAAGAGCTATTAGATTAAGTCAGCAATAGATGGCTGCATTTTCTTCGTTAAATCCACGGCATCTTCTAACACCATAACCCACTCGCAACACGATTTAAAAACTGACAGATTAAAAATCTATTTAAGCCGAAATAGAGATAGGAATTAAGAGAAAAAAAAAGTGGGACAAAAGGGCTTCACTGAGCTCCATTAAGGAAATATAATTAAAACGATAATCGAGCGAGAAATAAGCCGCTAGGCGATTAAAAATGTTAAAGCTTTTTGTATCTTCAACGATTGAGTTACTTTACACCGGAAGCCATTTCATAATTGCGTAATTAAAATTAACACTCGTCGCCGCCTTTCGTTTCTGAAAAGAGCATCGTTTAAAGGCGGCCAAATATTCCGGCAATTTATTATCAAAAGTTGGCCATTTGAGGCGGGTCCCGAAATCAAAAATAATATGTTCTAGGATTATACCAAAGCAATAATTGAAAATGATACTATCTACTGTAAAAATATAAAAAGAGCTGCATTTTTGTATTTGGGTGGCTTAGTGGGCAAAAAGATTTTCCCGAGCGAGTTTCATTTCGTTTCGATATCGGGAAGTACAGCCCGGGCAAAGCCGAGCCTTCCAGCAAGTCCAACAAAATAGTAAGAGTTAAAAGTTATTAATACCTAACTTGTCATTGCAATTACTCGAAATAATGCGAATCTTATTACTTCGCATAATTCGTAAACGTTGAAATGTCACATTTTTCATTCAAACTGGAAAAAATCTAAATCTTGCTAATGGCTTTCCCAGTTTTTTTTAAAGCAAATTTTCCTCAACACCCTGATGACCCCTATATGGAATAATTTTTTTATTAGGAAATATCAAATATCGACTAGATTTTCTTCAAACTTGACAATTTTATTATTAATTTCACTCACAACAATGATCCACTCTGGGTGAACCGAAATTTCATTTTAAACTTCCCTGACTTTTCCAGCTATTAAAAAAATTTCCCTGACCAATGACAACGTGAAAAACCGACATTTTCCAAAATTGACACTGGAAAATATTTTTTTAAATTTACCAACGACAATTTTGAAACTTAACATAGACATTGTTTTTAAATTTAAAAAAAATTGCGTGAAATTTTTTTAAAATAGAACATTTTGTATTCGGAAAATGTTGAAAATTTGTGCTCGGAAAAAGTGGGAAATTTTGCAATTTTGTCCTATGAAAATGTGGAAAATTTGTACTCGGTAAACATAAACAATTTTGAAAATTTAAACACGGAAAACGGGTACAATTTTGTTAATTCGTACTCGGAAAACGTGGAAAATTGTGTAAATTGGTACATGGAAAAATGGAAAATCTTGAAAATCTGTACTCCGAAAATGTGGAAATTTTTTGCATATTGCTACTCGGAAAATGGGCCCTGAGCTAACCTTGTAAATGTAGAAGTATTAATTTTGGATCGCCATGACTGCGTTGAATTTCCCAGACTTTTTCAAAATAAACCATTCTTCCCAGACTTTTCCAGGTCATTTTCAAGTTCCCTGACTTTTCCAGGTTTTCCAGGTTTGGGGGAACCCTGCTGTTTTAACAACGAATCATTGAAACGATGGTTTTATGCATGTTGTTAATACATCCAGTGCCAGCATATACACGTACATGTAGATATTTTCAAAAAATTAGCCAAACTTTGCTATTATTTTTTGGTGAGAACGACTATCGGTTTCGCCCATTTTCAGATATATTTTTGAGGTGGATGGCAGCTGCGAGTCCTTCGAAATGGGAGTTTTATTTTTAAAGCATTTTATTTGGCTCAACTCGGCCCAAGTGTGTTATTAAGAGCGCGTTGATTCACGACCAATATGGATGCTCCGAAACTAATTAAAATGCGCGGGATATTACACACTACGGAATGTTTACTATACCTCGGTTGAGCATTAGACGAGCGGAATACGAAACAACCGCCCATAATTATAGCCCCAGGCCCCGGGGAACAAGACGCGCCGGAACGAGGATTTACATAAATCTCAACAAATGAAAATTTACATAAGCAGATACCAAAAATATAAAAATAAAAAAATGTATACACCGAGAGGAGCATTTTATCGCACTTAAGGCATCGAAGATCTAAAACTAGCATCGAATAGATTTGCAGGAAAAAAAAAAACACGCTTACTGCGAATTAAATCTGCAGCGCCACCTGCAGGCAAAACATCGAGGGATAAGAATTTTTTTATCAACTTTAATTAAATCAGTTTCGATTTTCAAAATCCTACCCTCCTTTCGGGATTGCAAAAAGTAAACATGGTCATGTGTATCGTATACAGTTGAACCTCGTTAAAGCGAATTTCGAGGGACGTCAACATAGGTTCGTTTCAACCTAAGTTCGTATTATCAAACATCGAATAAAACGTGACTTCAACGATAAAAACTAAAGTGGAATAAGAAGGTGACCCTACTTTTAACGGGGAAAATCCCGTTATAACGTACTTGATTGTTTTTTTAAAAAATATAATCTAAAGTTCGTTTTAATGGAAAAATAGCGAGAATGCTCGGCAAATTGAAAATTTCGAATAACAGAATTCGGAATTTGTCTTAAACGAAGAAATTAACTTTATTCGTCCATATTCTAGGATGAGGACTGGAAATAGAGTTCGCACTATAAGAAATTCACATAAAACGAGTTCTTCTTAACGAGATTCCACCGTGTTGACATACACGTCTATTTCATTAATCTATCTATATATTTATAAAAAAGAAAAAAATGTATGTGCGTGTGTAGATGCATGCCTGGTTCCGGGGCCGCGGTTCATTTTTTTTGTTTTGTACGTGATGACGCAAAACGCGTATAAAACGAAACAAAAAATCTTTCGCTACGGGATTCCGTATATTTTTGGTAATATTTAGGCCTACCTCGTCGCTTTTATTTGCAATTATGCATTGATTTGGACGAAACTAAAAGCATTTTAAAATACACGTTGTGTCATTAACATTCATTTTAAAACACAATTTGGAAATATCCTTTTGAAAAATACAATTTTAAAAACGCGAAATGTATTTATTTAGCCAACTACAGTACATACTGTATTTTCGTTTTAAACGAGTGTATTTCGAGCCACTTTAAAAATTTTAAGAAACCATAATCCACGGCGGATATAGGATCAATTTGTAGAAAATCCAGCAGCTCGAGGCAGCTTTTTGCAGTATTTACAGTAAGCTCGGTTTGTGAGTTGAATTTGGGTGGCTCTTAAATAGCTACTAGCCTCGACCTATTGGCAACATTTAAAAGGCCAACCACGTACAGAAGCATCCAGCAATAATGTCACGGCTATTGGAAGTAGTTAGCAATCAAGCGAGCCATTGTAAACATAAGACTCAAATACAGTATCACACCCGCATACAAAAAAAATAAAAAAAATTGAACCAGCTTAATTCGTGCGGGGCTTAACGGAAAAGTATATATATAGAGTCTACTTAAGTATCGGAAACTGAAAATAGCAAATATAAATAACAATGAGTCAGCGTTGGCAAGTCGAGTAATTCAATGGCGCTGATTAACCGCTAATTTATCGGAGCCCAGACTTATACTCGTGGAAAATATAAAAAAAGGACAACAGAGCAGATATGGACTAAACTCGACTTACGATTAACATTCATAAAGCGTACTCCCAGGAATTTATTTTACAACTTCCCTGACTTTTCCAGGTTTTACGAAAAAAAAAAATCCCTGACCAATGACAATTTCAAAAATGTACATATTTTGAAAAATTTACTAATGGTAAATTTGAAAATTAACATTTAAAAATTTGCGTGAAATAAATTTGAAAATTGTACAATTTTGTATTCGGAAAATGGGTGAAAATTTGTACTCGGAAAAGTTGGGTAATTTTGCAAATTTGTACTCGGAAAACGTGGAACATGTTGCAAATTTGTACTCGGAAAAAATTGAATATTTTGCAAATTTGTACTCGGAAAACGTGGAACATTTTGCAAATTTAAAATCGGAAAACGTGAAACATTTTTGTAAATTTGTAATCGGAACACGTGGAACATTTTTGTAAATTTGTACTCGGAAAACGTGGTACATCTTGCAAATTAGTACTAGGGAAAAAAAAGGAATATTTTGCAAATTTGTACTCGGAAAACGTGGAACATTTTGCAAATTTGCACACGGAAAACGTGGAACATTTTTGTAAATTTGTACTAGGAAAAAATTGGAATATTTTGCAAATTTGTACACGGTAAATATGGAAAAACTTTCAATTTTGTCCTCGGAAAACGTGGAAAATGTTGCAAATTTCTATTCGAAAAATGGGCCCTGAACTAATCCTTATGAAAGCATTAATTTTGGCTCGCAACAACATGACTACGCTGAATTTCCCCGACTTTTTATAATATAAGCCATTCATCCTGACTTCTCAATGACATTTACAGACATTTTCATGTTTCCTGAGTTTTCCAGGTCTGGGGAGACGTATTTCAATAAATTACGCAAAATGCATTTTTAAACGCCTTATTTTCGGCGTGGGTATAGGTTATTCAAAATTTGAACAGCGTTATTTTGAAAATAATTATATCGTAAATATCGTTAGGTTCAACACATTAATAATTAATCGTTACACCGATTCCCTTTGCAAAAAACATTTTTGGACACATTTCATGGAATGTAATATTGGATGTAAGTTGGAAGGATCGAGTATAAAAAAAACCCCAAAAAAACCACCGTGTAAGAGAAATGTAATCAGCGTTGCTCCTTTTGAGAGAAATTGCCAGAAATTGTGGGGAAGCAGACGCCTTGATTATGATATTCGACGAGGATGGAGATAAAAAAGAAGAGCAATTTCGATATAAAATGGGCGGGAATTTCGGCGGAAAAGCCGCCGATTTTTCACGCGGAAGTAGATCAGCCTTCATTCCTGCCAAATTTCCTCCATCAAAATCCGCCATCTTATTAACTCCCTAACGTGGCATTTCCTTAACTTACAGTATATCCAAATCCAACAAAAAACTAAGTAAAAAATATTTCAATTGTAAGATAAAACCTTCAATTTTCGCAATTTCCTATTTCTGAATTAAGTATAGAATTAGGAATAATCGTATAGAATTAATAGAATCATGAAATAATGTCGACATAAAGGTTTTTCACAAGTTGAGAAGGATGAAAAAATTTCCAGACGTTGTCCATAAGTTTAGATTAAAACCCTTTTTAAGGAATTTCAAAACATGTTTTAAAATCCTTTCTGAAATACTTATATGAGAAAACTAACGCATTTTAATTTTAATTAAATTCTAGTCAATGCATTTAAAAATTCACTTTAATAACTGAAAAACTATTCTAAAATACATTACGATGTTCCAATCGTTCTGTAGTCTTGAACGAATTTTTGAAAAGCATTTCTGAATAGTTTATATCGTAGATATATAATTTCCAGATTGTTGTTCGAACATCACAACCTACATTGATAATACAATTTGTGTCACTAAAATGCCATTTCCAAAAAGTTCCAAACTTTTCAAATTCTATACAAATAGACTTGCCCATGTTATATGTATATACAGTACTAGGTGAAAGCCCCGGCTTTGCCCGGCCTGTACTAACCGATAGTAAGACCAACTTCCTGTCCCTGTAGTTCCAATACGACCCGCTGAAGCGACGAAGTAGGCCTAATGAGCGAATCATATGACCGCAGCGCCCCCAGACCACTTCAGCAAAGGCGCTTCATGGAACAACTTTTCGCCCACTAAGCCACCCACATACATACATATTTTTTTTTTATACAGGGTTCCCCCAGAAATTTCAACTTCCCTGACTTTTCCCTGACTGTTCTAGGTTTGAAAAAAAATTACCCGGCCTATGACAACGTGAAAAATTGACATATTTTCCAAAATTGACACTGGAAAATATTTTTTAAATTCACTAACGACAAT
>JAQGAO010003503.1:0-16878 GCA_034697705.1 Ommatoiulus sabulosus | reverse complement strand
CGAATGGATCGAGCGCAGAAACGTACTCTGAGAGTACTCTAGTGCAGATTTTTTGGCCCAATCGAATTCGCCATTATATTGCTGAAATAAGACGGATCGTCACGGTCACGGACGTATCAAGACTGAAAGTCATTCAAAATTTACACAAATGCAGAATTCACTTTGACTTTTGTCCATTTAAAATGCAAGTAAAGTTGCATCTTTAATGCCATGGTGGAAACAAACAATCGAAACATGTCTTCCACGAATGTATTCTCGCGTGCTTTTAAAACGTGTTTTGGTCTTTTATTTTAGACAAATTGTTGCAAGTTAGATTACTAATTAAAAATTAAAATTCACATTTTTTCAAATGCCCTCCGCCATCTTATATTAAGTCAAGTCTTCGTGGCCGGGGAAATTCCAAAAATCCTTTTTCAATCGGGGTTTATTAGATCAAGAGCTAATTAATTATCGTTGAACGAAGTCGTATCGGTACGATCAATTTCAGTTAAATAACGATCGTTAACCTCAGGCGACACCGAAAATAATTTTCCCTCCCAAACCTGATTCTTTTTTTTTTGTAACAGAATTCGGAGATTTGAATTTCACGCCTTTTTTTACTGATGCCACCAAGCGACAAGGGTAATCCGAAAAGCCACGCAATAGCAAAATTCCGGGCATTTTGTCCGCTCTTCCTAGAAAAAACCATTTGAAAAAAGCTTTGATTCCCGCATGTAATTTTATCTTCATTAGTTTCGAAAACATTTCGAAAGAATAACAATATGAAGCTAATTTAAAATAACGTGTTTACCTAAACCGGCCCGCTGATCGTCCGTCGACGTAAGGTGTAGTCAAATACGAAATAACTTTGCTTACAAAACTGTTACTTCTCAAGTAATTTCTAAAATACTTCCATTTTTACTCACATTAACTAGTTTTGTCTTCAGCTCATTCATCGTACGTTCGTCTTATCGATTTATGGTTTATTTTATACAGTGTGCCAGAGGGATTAAAAATCACACAGTGACGAGATGCTTGCTCTACTATTGAAACTTAAGTAATTTCGAAAATAACTCTGCAATCACCCACATCGTGTACCATTACATGTATCTTTTGCGTTATTTGGTCAGAAACCGACAAAAATCAAGGCAGTCCTTCGCCTCCCTATACACTGTTTATACAGTAGTTTTAACCTGAAATACAATAGTTTCATGTAGTTTCTTAAAAATAGCCATGGTATACAAAGATGGTCGATGGGTATGCTTATGCATCTGGGGAATAAAATATAGACGCGGAAGGAATAACGTCACTAACAATCACCTACGACTTCCTATACCGGCAAGGAGAATTACGATTTTGTCTAGACTAGCATCGTTAAAGATTCAAAAAGTAATCATTAAAGGTTATCCATTTTCTTTTTGTCTACAAATTTCAGAAATAAAACACCTTAATGAGGCATTCTTTATTCAGTCTCTAATTAACGCAAACTGAGTTCGTCGGCCGGCGTGTTTTTTGTTTTACTTAATTTCGTGCCAACAGGTTAAAATGTCTGGACTGGGCAGATTAGATGTGTTAGGAAAACAATAAACAAAAATGATCAATACTGAAACATCATTGAGTTAAAACGCTACCAACAGTTTGCTAAATTGGCAGAATATTCCTTCATCGAATGAATTTTTACTCTCGTACTATTTTCCAGTTTTTATATAACATTTTAACAAAAAAATTTCTGAACTAAACAATAGTCCAGTGTATCATCATTTTTTTATACAGTATGTTCGCATCATTTTGTAAATTGAACTTTTCCAAGGTGAATTAACTTCTAAATCAGGACTATAGGATGTTTCTTTCCTATTTAAATGGCCTTTAATCTCTACCGCTATTTTTATAAGTTTTTAAATTTTCCACAATTTTTCCAAACATTCTCATTTATCTCAATTATTTTGCGAATATCAAATATTTTCAAAATTGAGCTAATTTTTTTTTTTTTTTTAAAAATTAGGTTAATTATTATTTTTTTAAAATATCAAAATTAGTCAAATTTACAGATTTCGTCACGCTTCACTATTTTTTTCGAATTTGTCTAAATACATTAAAAATAATTTGAATGCATTTTATTTCCAATTTTTTTTAAATGTATTGTTTATTTTTTGGAACATTCTCACGCTGCAAATTATGCAAACTAATTTCTAGTTTATTAAGAAATTCAAAATAACGCCTAAATTCTCTTTCATACTTTCCCACCATTTTTTTAAAAACATGCTTCCATTCCTTGACCAAAAATTATTATTTCTCTATAAATCTTAACTTTCTAAGATACCTGCTGATATTAACAAGTATTTAATTTTATTCCTTTTTTAAATCTAAATTTCCCCCCAAAATTTTTTAAATGAAACGCGGTATCACGACTTTAGTATCCACACGAGTACGTAATGCAAGTACGAACGTTCAAAATTCCCCAATTCTTGTCATAGCCATTCTTATGGCGAATTCGACTGGGCACACCGGTGTAGGCTACAAGGTGAGGCATAAGTCTGTTAAATTGTCACTATTGCAGGCAGCAGGCTCAATAAGACTTTACAGACTTATGGCTCACCTTTTAGCCTACACCGGTGCAGATTTTTTGGACCAGTCGAATCCGCCATTAGCATTCAAATATTCATGTACAGTACTTAAGCTCTCGAGTAACTGCTGTAATCATGAGTCATCCATCGCAAATCTGCGACGCACGTTATTGGTGATGAGCAAGTGTGACCAGGTAAAAATCTCTAACTCTCATCTAAACTTCTCCACCCTACTCAAAAATGAGTGCGGTATGTATGCATCCTTTGCAGATGCACAGAACTTAACAAACCCAAAATAATTTAATAATTAATTAAAAACAAACCCAAAATTGTTCATTATGCTGCATGATAAAATAAAGTGACAATTCTGTTATACACGTATAACCAAGACCATGGCAAGCTAAGATGGGTCGTTTTTACTGAATACGAAGCTTATTTAGCTCGACTTCATCCAATCTTAACCAGAAATTGTGCATTTTTGAGTTCTGTCGCTTCTGAAGTGGGGTACGATATATCAAATACTCCAAGAAGCGTTTTCCCAAGACTTCGCAGAATCGCAAACTTCTCGCCAATCGCAAAACTTCAGCTACGAACGGGACAAAATCTCCAACTCTTAATCACCATTCGAGCTTCTCCAATCATTCGAATCTCAAAATTCAAATTCGAGCTCGTTGAAGCACCCGTCACGAGCATCAACCGCAACTTTGCGTCGAGTTGTGATAACAATAAAGTGCGAACGAGTAAAAAAATCCCCAATTCTCGATGTTTCAACTTGAGCCAGCCATTCCCAAAATCCCAATACACCTCTAGCTACATGTGCGTCGCATTCAAACTTGGCAAACAATCGCATCGCGCATGCAATCAGCGCAACTTTGCTTTTGCGGTACTCAGATAGCTTTACGAATGGTACTTTTAGCAATCATGATATATCACGTGCGAAAAAATCGACGCGCTAATCGGTTAAAAAAAAATTCACTCCAGATGTTCGCTGCGTTTAAACCAACATGCATTAATTTCGAACACCTGACTTTAACGACAGCCAAAAGTGCCTTTCGTAAATCTTGTCATGAGCACCCCTATTCGCTCAAGCAGCGAAGCTGGTCAGCCTTTCCCAAATCCGCATGCTAACAGTAGCGTCATCTTTCAGGGAGTCACGCGTCGCACTAATTTGCGATTGTCGCAAAAACGGTCGAATCTGCGCTTGACCAGCGCAGATTTGACAAGTCCAAAAAATTCGATCGTGGTTATCCATCTCAACTTCGCAGTTGTAAGCACGTGCGAACGGGTCAACATCGCGGACCCTGGACTTTTAAACTCGGTCAAAAATACCGAAATACCGCATTTCGGAATATTCGAGTTCTGGGGGGGAAAAAAATGAAAAATTTGAAGAAAAAAAAAAAAAAATGGTCGAAGCGAGTACTCACTTTTGAGTGCGCGGGGCTTGGCTTGTTTCCGCCGGGACATAGCCGCGCGCAGTCGGCCGGGGCGGGCCGCCTTTTCCGTACTCCTGGCCACGGTATCCGGGTCTGGATCCCTGCCGCCTCGAGTGGCTCAGGCGCGGCAACGAGGAGCGGCTTCTCCGTGCTCACTCGGTCGCTGAGGCTTCCCCGCGGGAGAGGCCATCGTCTCCCCGTCGGCGGGCCGGGGTGCGCTGGGGGGACTGCGGCTGCTCGACGCGCTCACCACTCGCGTTTCAATGAATGCGTGAATTTTGACATTTTCGCAAGCGCGCGGCTCCGGGAGGCGGGGAGGGGAGGATTCCCGGAGGAACTCACGCTGCGCTGCCGCGCTCTCGCGCAGCATCCCCCGCTTTTTTTTCCGCGCCGATGCGGGCTTTGCCGCTGACGCTAGGCGGCGCTGCTTACACGCTCGTGTCAAATCACGTTGTCGAGATGCGATGCGTGCTTGATTACTATGATCAAAATTTGGCGCGCGCTTGACCTCTGACTTTAGTAAGGTGAATTTGAGGCGGTGAGGGACTTCTATATTTGCAAAACAAAAAATTGAAAGTATAATTTTGGGGCTAAACATTAATATTTGTCATACTGTAAATAAAAAATTGTCCCACCATCTTTAATTATTTGGCCAGTTCTTGTTTCATTTGTTTTACTTTAAATTCTCATGTTTATTTATTAAAATTAGTTGAGATAAATCTGGGCTTTCTCGCTATATTCACTGAGATGGCAGGCCATATGCATTTCAACAATTTTAATAATGAAAAAAAAAAAAACATTGTAAAACGAATGAATAACGAACTGGCGGGACAACTTTTTATTTTCTAAAAATATTAATTCTTGGTCTCAAAATTATACTTGTAAATTTTAGAATTGTTGATCTTGCATACCCATAAATTCATTTTTATAATTTTATATCTGAATATTTCATAGGTGTGTTACTGCATTCACACACTGCCAATCATCGACAACAGACATCAACCATGGGCGCAGCGCCCATTGGTGTCAAATCTCGCAACATTCTGGATGGGAACCTTAATTGGAGCGTCTGCCATAGTGACCTGATATAACATTAAGTGATTTTCACCTTTTCCCAACAACGAACATCTTTTTGGCAACATATTTTAGTCTCAATTTGGCAATGAAACAGTTTAACAGTGGTTGAAATAGAGGGGCACCAAATTCTATGAGGGGAGCAGTGCACCATGCTAAAAAAAAACTGAAAAAATAATATTGAAAAAACATGCCCTGTAAACTTACTTTCAGTGTGTGCTGATAGTAGACACGATTTACAAAAATTATAACGGTCTCGTTCGCAGTTTTGTTCTATCACGATTATCACGATAGTCATTTCTAGATGCCGATGCTTGAAAATTGATTGATGGTAACCATGCTATATGGGTGGAATAACATGTCGTGACCATTCTGTGCAGGAGAGTAAATGCTTGAAACTATTGTGAAAAAAATGCTTTTGACAGACAAATTAGGCTCCGTGCTCACCATTTTATATCAATATAATAAACAAGGCTTTGGCACTGATTTTACCATTATACTGGATTTCTGAAACGCAGTTCTTGTCAAGTGCAGAGTATCATTTCAGGCATTGGGATGAAAGAAAGTGCTGGAGATTCTGGCAGGAAAGTCAAAGCTCGTCTTTATGGCTCTAAAAGTGGAACAATATTTTAATAAATGAAACACGTAAGAACAACCATTACATTTGTATTGATTTTTTTTCTAATTCTTTGCTCGATATAGTTCAATTTTTTCACTGGGCAAAAAAAGTTTTTCAGTAAACACATAAGTTCGATTTTAAAATTCTTTTCAACTATAATTTCTCATTTTAAAATAGGAATAGAATTTTAAATATAGCAGAGATCTTCATTTGTTAAAATGGAACTGTCTCTGTAATTTTCTTAAAATTGAGAGAAAAAATTAAACTTATAATTTGCTGCAATTTACTTTTATCAGTTATTTTGCACAGCTGAAATTCTCGACTTTGCTTACATGTTCATGACGGATGCACTTGCACTGAGAATTGACATTTGATGGTTGCGGCACGTGTTCCATATCTTCGCGGATTCTGATCTTTGAAACGACTTTCCTGGCATATTTCTGAAATATATTTATAGTCATTTTCTTAATTAGCCTGATTCGCTATATAATTAAGCAGCTCCACAAATATTTGACGATAATCAAGTGCACCAGAAGCTTACGAACCTCAAATAATGCTGCGTGATAGCAATAAATATCTCGTGGCATGAGGTTGTCTTGTGCAAACGATCGCCCAGCCTGTGCTATTCTTTTTACCTAAGGAAGAGTAAAGCATATTCTGAAAAACTTCGGAAATATCCTTATTTATTATTTTGTATCCATAAATTTTTATTTATTCCTGTTGAACATCACCAGGAATTGGTTTCGGCTTACCTCTTCGTCGTTGTTCTGTGCCCACCTCAACCTGTCCAGCAGGTCACTGAGATCGTTTTTGAATGGCACGTAGTGCACCATTGGCTCCAGGTCAGCATAGAAAAACTCATAGTAATTTGAATCATGCTTGAAAACAGTGCTGTCACCACCTAATAGGTATGGCATACGGTATGCGGCCACGGTGCCATCAATTGAGATCTGGTATTTGTACTGTGCAAGGACAAGAAAGTTGCAATTATGCTCCAGAAGCAGTTTAAAACTGCAGAAAACAGCTTATACTAACTTCGAAAAAGTCGAAAAATGACACGTGCTTCACTTTTGGGCCATATTCCTTTTCTTCATCTCGGAAGAAAAAGAAGTTGGTGAGGGACGCGTTGAGCAGCTTTGGATTCTCCCTGGCCATGGCTACCAGCTGGAGGCGTTCCCTTCGACTGTCACGACCTCGCCAAAATCCCTTCGCTATCTTATTCTCCCACTTGGGTCCTGTGTTGCACTGGACGGACATCATGTCAAGCGTAACTCTAAAAATAAGAATCATGGTAAAAAGTAAAAAAAAATAGTCCCTATATAAGAAATGGCCAAGACCTCCCGGTCCACTTTATCGTGTTTGTATTCGTTTGATTTAAAACTCCCAAGCCAGAGAAAAGTACGCAGATTAAAAAACACTAAAAAAAATACCTGCCCATTGTTTCTAGTGTTGATTCTGTCAAATCATACGTAGGCATGACGATGTCGTAAGTCTCCTTCGACCCACACCAAGAAAATATCGGCAGTGGCACATCGGACGCCTCTCGCTTTATTAGTGGCCAGTCACCGAGATTCACTAGAAAATCCATGTCAGGCAGTGTCATCTTGCGGGTGATCGATAGCAAGATGTTGTCCATGAACATCTTGAAGCCAACATGTTGACCATAACACTTTCGATGAACCTGTAATGAATGTGATTTTTTTTTCATTTTGTTGCTAGACTACTTCAATTTGAGTTGATTTTGGTTTGCGCTTGCTGTTTTGTCCTTCGACCCTACCTGGTTGTTCAATACCACATAATTGCAAAGACTGTAGCTTCCGGGCTGAGCAAAGCGTTTTACCACGATCTTAAGTACTTCGTCCATGTCGACCACAGGAAAGGGGGCCAGGTCATCTTCAATTTGCTGGTAGACGGTTGGGCAGCCTATCACATCTTGCCAGCTGTATATGTCCTTGACTGGACAATAGCAATCTTCATTATAAATTATGTCTGGAAGAAATATAATTTTTACTTCGGAAAATATTCAGATGAACGTTGCTCTCATCATTGCATAGACTAAATGTGTTCAAGTAAGTTTGATCAGATATATACGGAAATAAAGTATTTGACCAACATAAAGACAAAACTGGTATTTTACCATTATACTGGTAAGGTGACTGAGCAACGGGCCTGTTTTCCAGTTCGATCGTAATTTTCAAGCCGCGACAAGGCTGGAAGAGGCGATACCGGACAATGAAGCTGCCATCATGCCGATCCAAAACTTGGGTCCAAATTCGACATGATTCGCTGAGGCCAGATACAGTGACTGAAAAGACATCTCCTGGCGAATCCGTGAAGCTGAAACGAACAGCAAATTATCTAAATATAACCCAAAAACATTGTGATCAAGTATCTTATAATTACGGTTAATGTTATTACTTGTTAGCAATATTTCTCAAAAGAATTTTGCTGCTCGCTTATTGTCTATACAGTACTTTTGGCTTACTTTTAACTATTCAGACTTTCGAAAGACTTTACAGGTACATGCATGCACTTCATGATCTAATCACGATGACAGCTGCAACATCAGACATTACTGAATATATAATTAACACTGCTAGGGACGATATTTCGGTGAAATGATTTTTACAAATAGAATAAACACTCACTTTTCCCCCGATTTATCCACAGCTTGAATGAAAAAATAACGGACGGGGAATACCAATGTAGGGTCCAGACCTGGACCCGAGACAATAGTAAAGTAAGGATCCACAACATGATCATTTTTCGGAAAATTATTACTTAAAACATAGTTGACGGTGGCCAGCAGCGTCCAGTATAACACCCAACATAATTTCATGGTTAAAGAGAATAAAAAAACAAGTGAATCAAGCAAATAAATCTTAGCTCAGTTCATAAACATTCCATGTTTATTAGTCGCTCGGCTTGATGCATTGCTTTCCAGTTTACATATATACATTGCATAAAAAGCACTGCAGCATAAAAAGAAACGTAAGATAATTAGTCCATGAAATATTCCGATTTACTGATAGTGAGTATTTTTCATAAGTTTACAAAAATACGACATATTTACCTTGCAAAGAATGCGTAGTAATTGGACAAGTTACCGGGGAATAGGAGTAGCAATATGGCGTCAATAATGAAATGGCTTATTGTCTGTTGTATAAAGCGCCGTAATTAACAATGTAAATTAAGCGATGAAAAAGCGGTCTCAGGGTATTACCACTGTGGCAGTACAATATTAAGGGGCAATTCATAAAAGACGTCCTCATTTAGGGGTGGACACAAAGTGGACAGAGGGAGGGTTAGCACATTATGGACGTCCAGTTAGAAAAAAAGGTTGAAATCAAAGAGAGACAGTGCGCATAGGGGTGTTAAATTGCAAAAGTCGTTAAAGATCCCTGAAATTTAAAACAATTGTGTTATTTTAATTAAACTCTGACGACATGCAATTTCACTCTTTAATCCCCCTTTCACCCTGTACATGTATTCCCCTTTGACTGTGGGACCTGATTTCTTACCATTTCCCATCTCGGAGACCAAATAAAGCCTTGACATTTCTTTTAAAGTTCCGGATGTTTTTATATCTAACAAAATTTAAAAACTGTATGCAAATATATTTTATCTTTGTCGTCATTATGGGTCAAAATGACGGTAAAGATCAATTTAAAATGAAATGACTAATGCTTATATAGTCACCAGGTTTTAAAACAAATTTCCCTTGTCAGCCTGACCATTGAGAAATGCAAAAATTATTACATAGACTTAGGCAGGGAATAGTAACAAGAAAATTCTATGAAAATTACGTTTTCAGATATTTTATTGTATGCTCATATGTTATCAAGTTAGTGGATTCTAATAAAATAGTTTGAGGAGGATTACCAAGAAAACAATATTAGTTTATATGATACTAATAAAACATTAAATTACATTAAATACTTTTTTACATCAGTTTTTTTTAAAATTTATAATTGCTTTAACAACAACGTAGCAAAGTGATTTTAAATTACTTCCTTTTGACAATATTTTCCAAAAAATATTTTGATAAATTTTTTATGAAAAGTAATATTATTAAAATAAATGATAGGTAACCCCCTAATTATTTAGATTTCTCCAACAAAAGTACCTTTTTTAAGCATGCATTTCTTGTATAAACTTGTCTTTAAATTCTTGCTTGATGAATAAATTTGTCATATGAATGGCTGTTATCTGAATTTGAAATTACATCTCCTAATGTATTTGTTAAATTTGTTTAAAAAAACTTGGAGAATAGTTAATCAGAAATTGTAATAGCAATTTTATGTGCATGAGCAATCTAATTATCAGTGACAAAACTGATTAGTGAATTTGTGCAATGTATTTTTATTAACTGAACAATTGCATAACATTTTAACAACAACAACAACAACAACAACAAAAATTCGGACGTCCGAATGGAGGTTGGGGTTCTTGATTGACCGGACACAATGTGGCCTGAGGGTAGGGTTTTTGGCTGTTAGTTTTTTTCAAATTTTGAAGACGTCCTTTTTGAATGGCTCCTAAAAGTCAACCCAGACCAATCCCTCAGATTCTGACAGATAACGAATTATTCTGAAAAAATAAGAACTTTTAATAACCGAATGACATAATTTGAACTGTATTTGAAGAATTTTGCAGTTTAAATAGCTAACGGGACGTGGAAAGGAAAACTAAGTAGTTGAATAGCCGAAAACAACTAAAATTATCTGTGCAAAGCACACAAACTTCACGTGGTTCTCCACGCGCTTGTTTAGAATTTCGTTCAAAAGCAAACCACAAGCTGTCAAATCGAGCAATGTTCACCCTAAAGAACGATTTCATAGACTTAACTGTGTGAAACAATGTAGATTGAAAGTCTGTAACGATCCCCAGGTAAGCATACTAAATCATAAGATTTAATTCGTTTTAACTTACAAATTAAAACCATATAACCGTGTGTATTTTCATTGCAGGCTCCTATGGACTTACTTGCATGGAACGGTTGTGTTTGTGCATGGGGTTAATTTGTTTGTCAGGAGTGCACTTTGCGCCCATTAAAATCGGAATGAAAGGTACGTTGGAAAATTGAAAATGTAACGGGAAAATTTACCGTCAACGGAAATCAGGCTATGCTTTTCGTACTATCAAGAAAATAAATTGAACATGTTGCTATTGCGCATGCGTGGGTAGTTTAATCATAAAAAAGACAAGCATAAAACCCATGTGCAAATTTTCACTAGCTTGGATTTTACGTTTTTAGAACCTGTAACTTTAAAATTGTGTTATCATTGAATATAATTTATTTAGAATTTAGAAGATAACAAGAAAATAGCACAAAAATTGCATCTTCTGGACTGCCTGAAACCGGTGTTACAATTTGCATAACTTGCAGTTTAAATGAAAGCGATAGTACATTATTTCATCAGACGGTGCCATCATGTTTAGATAATGCCTGTTGAATTTGTTGGTGGCAGATTTCGAAAAATGGCTGGTTCCGGTGCCGGATGGGGACAGAAACGTCCGAATAGGAGCCGTCGAATTGGTCGTCTCAGATATGGATTTCGAAAACAGTTTTCTCGACATTTATAACGGCGTTATTGATTTTATCAATGGGAATTTGGAGCCTTCGCGTCACTTTCGGTTGATTTTTAACCAAAACATTCTTAACAGCATAAAGGAAGTGATTTTTCCTGTTCGATATAAAGGTGAATGTTGCGCGAATTGGTATTTTTCGAGCATCTTGCTAACTTTACTTTTTCTAACCAAAAACTTTTTAAGTTTTAACTTTTCAAAATTCTCCATTTTTACTTGTTTGCTTGAATTATTTTTCACTATTTTTTTCACCCACCATATATTGTACATGATGCACTTTCCTTGATTAAATTAACCATTATGTCAGCGCGAACAAAGTCTTTCAGAATAATTTCCAAATGTTTTCAAAAAAATTACCCAACTTTTGTAGAAATTTACTGATGAATCGTGGGATATCATTTTAGAGTTTTTAGCAGATGCCGTGGAGGGCAACACGGTGCTATACAAGATGCTGTGCTTAATTCAACGAAGGATTTACCTGGATTCATCGCATGACTATTCTGGAATATTGCAATGTTGGAGAAAAATGCACTCCTTCATATATAATACCAATTCTGAATCACAGTTTTCTTATGAAACCGAAGACCAAGTCATTGGGAACAGCTGTCGAGAATTTTTTAATAATTGGTATCCAGACGGTAAATCTTTTTGAGTTGTTCGCGGATGAAAAATTAGCTTAAAATCTAACAAGTACTCTCTACGTGTAAATGTGCGTTAAGATTAATAAATCTAAGTTATTTTTTAATTTCAGTGAGCTGGGATGTGTTGCCTGCCTGGGAAGTCTCCCTGGATCCCTCACAAGTTCTACAAAAGAAAAGGTTACTAAAAATTAGGGATGACAAACTTCATGGACCTCGTACGGCAGCAACGAATTATGAAGAAACTTTGCTGCGATTTTATGCTTGCACGCAAACGAAAATCAGTCTTCTGCAAGATGCAACGATGAGATTCTGTTACCAGAAAACTCTCGATAGCAACATGCATTCGTTTCTCGGTAATTTTTTGTGGAGATTTCCAGATGAGTACATCGCGCTGAAAGACCTCTTCCTTAAATTGGCCGCTAACATCGTAAACAATGACAACGAATTTACAATGAGAGACACAAACCCACCTGTTGAGAAAAATTTTCACACACTGGACACGATGACCAGTCCTCATGCTGCAAGATTATCAGGTTCGTCCAGGGTTCTTACTGAATGTTTTCTATTAAGAAGCTGTCCTTGTGGTCCATTAAAGTTTATTGACATTTTTCGAAGATACATGCACATGTAACTGGAAATTGTTTATGACATTTTTTGAGGCGTGTTTAGGGTATAAAATTTAAAAAAAATCGATAGAAAAAGGATACCTAGGAAGTGGAAATACCACGCTTTCCCATTTCCATCTTGTTAATTTATAGTTTTGAATTAATTACAAAGTAAAGCATTGGATATTTGTTATAGGCTATCACATTATGATAAACAGATATAAAAATTCTTGTTGAAAATATTTGGTTTTGTGCATAAAACTAAAACTATCGATATATTGGAAGTTCTGATTGAATGATTGATGAAAATTAAATAAAAGTAGTGAAAATGAAGATTTTATTTTATTACAGATAATGAAACCCAAAAAGCACGAGTGAGAAAGGATTTGGATTCCATCACTGTACAAGAATCTTTGGTATAAAGAGCCATATGATCAATTATAATGTGTTGTATACAACTAACACTTCACCATCTTTTTTTGGTGTTGGAATACTTGAATGCTTATCATTTAGGATCTAGGGTGACCAACATTTAGTACTACTAACCATAGCCTTTGCAGATTTTTTTTTATAAAATTACAATTATTATTAAAATATTTTCCCCTAGATTATAATCTCAAAATTTTGATTTCATTAATATACCGCAAAATGCAAAATAAACTGAAAATATGGTATTATCGTAAATATAATAGCAAAATTACTATCACTAAGATGCATATAAAAATTTGTCATATTTAAACAAACAGGTTTTTAGAAAAGATTTATTTGTTTTCGATCTATGGCATGCAATATTTCTTGTTAAGTTTATTTTTTAGAAAAATTTAAAAAGTCTTCATCAAATTTTGATGAAAACTGTATTACATGGAAAAAAATTGGAGAAGTTGGTCGCCCTGTTAATATTTTGAAATCTTTTTTAATGAATGTTAATGAGGTTTTTGTGTGATAGCTTATCATCTGGCCAAACTTCCTGGAATTGTGTCCCCAAGTGAAAGTCATTGATAAACTGGAATTGTGAAATTACATATTCATCAATAAGATTATATTTTATGTTTCAACATTTGTTTGCAGGAGGAATCTATCGCATATCAGAGAAAAATGGTTATTTTTGTGGGCGTGGCAATTTTTGTGATGTGTGTCATTTTAGCAGTCATCATTACAAAAATAGTTTTGGTGAGGAATTATACTCGAATGTCCTTGATATTAATTGTGAAGCCTATTTTACATACACTGTAGCTAGGATGTTTGTTTCAGTGCTGTAAGGATTTCCGAATATTTTATCGGGGGAACCCTGAACCACTTGAAGAAGACTTCAAACAGTGAGTAATCGTGAAACCAACTGACATGTTTTGTTATTATACCTGTAAATATATTTTTAGCATTTTACGTACAGTACATGTATTTAAAAAATAAGGTCATGGCTTATTTAAACAAAAATATTTCGATAGTATATTGTTTAAAATAAATTGTTCCTTTATTTTAATTTTATCATTCAATATGTTTTGCTTCGTATTATTCACCATCTAATCAGAATTTCAGTTTCAATAAATTTGGATGTTACAAAATTCTTAAATGTTGTAAAATATCATGGACTGTTATGAAAACGTTAGATTTAGAAAAATGGCTAGCGTTATATTGCACAATTTTAAAAGTACTCAAACAATCATTGCGACAATAACTTTTTTCATACCTTTCCAACGTATTTCTTTGATAATGTCTAACGAATACTGAATTGAAATGTGGCTGATTTTAGAAAATTTACCCGTATGCTTAGGAATTTTACGGTGTTTTGCAAATTATACTTGACGTTTGGAAAGTTTAAAAATACTGTATTTCAAAAGATAAATGAATTCCACTGGTAAATTTGGTTAAGTAAAAACTCAATTGGAGAATACTAGCTTCCTCTTTATGCATTTAGTATACTTTGCGCTTCATGTTTAACCATTTATGCAAATTTTAGTATTTCACACCATAAAACGATTTTCAGATAATTTCTCGTCAATGCCAGAAACACTATTATCATTTATGTAAATTAAGCATTTTTCAATTTATTTTCGCAAATCGATGACATTTTTTTTATTTGTAAAACGTAAAGACATTTTTTTTGCATAAGATTAGAACATTTCCTTGTTTAGCATTGAAGGGAGTCTGGAGCAAGGAAAATCTGATCTGGAATTTAGAAAATCAAGGCATTCTCAAAGTAGACAAAAAACCACGCAAGTACGCAATATCTGCAATGCTATGTATTTTTCAATTTTTTATTTATAAAAGTTTTCTTTAACTTCGATGGAAATAATCTGCAGAAAATGAAGTCCATGTCAGACGTGAATCTCCCAATTTCCGATAACTTTAAGCCTTTGCCAGACGAAATGGATCCCCTCATTAAGACTTCATTTAACAATCCAGGCAAACCGATAACCCCAAAAAAGGTAACGTGTTTGGTACGCCTTTACTGACTTACATGAATATGCAACTTTTTGCTTATTTTTCCTTTTTATTTCAGAAAAAATGAATCAGTGATTCCTACCGTTCACATCACAAGTTAAGCCGATAATAATAACAGTTTACACTCTTTTGTAATGTCGAATGTTTGAAATTTGATAATTAAATAACAGAAGCCTGAGAAATGCTCTGTTGTTAAATAAGGTTTTTTGCTCCTATAGGCGTTTCTATCAAAACCGACACGTGTTGGGAAAAAATGTTTAGCAAATAACAAGACTTTGAGGAAACTTAAAAAATGAAATACTAACATAATGTAGAAATAATTTGTACTCAAAATTTTATGAATGCTTGATGTGTATTCCAGTTGCTCATTCGTGCAGCTTGGCATAAACCCACAGAAAACAAAAATAATTAAAAAAAACAACAACAATGTTAATCACTTTTTTCTTTTGTATGTATGTATATTGGTAACAACACTTCCACAACAAGTCAAAAAACAATTGATACATATTCAAAATAAAACTGATACGATATGTGAAGGGGTTATGAATACAATGGTCACCACTGTGGTAACTATTAAAGTCGTAATTAAGCTTTACACATGAAGCTCATTCTGATAAAGGATTTTGGCCTACAATTGGCATCACTTTTGAATTGATTATTCACTCCTTTTTTATAGTTTCATTTCAATACATATACCGAGTATGGAGCACTTCAACTTGCTCTTGTTATTGTTGGATAAGGAGATGTGTTTAAGCGGGAAAAATGAATTACGGTGTACAGAGTTGATCGAGGAGCAATGCAAAAGAGATATGGCAAATGTGTTGCCAATTTCATTCATGAATAACCATCAGGGTCAAATCGTTTATTGCAAATGATTCATGTCAGTACGTAATTAGATTATATGGTAGCTAAAATCTGCGACTAACAATTTTATATTAGAATAATTGCTAAAATATTGCTATTTATTCACAAAATATAAAATTCTCTACTATTGGAGTTATGCTCGAAATTGTACTTCGAATGCGTTAATAATACAATTGTACATGTATATTCTAATCACATACAGTACAATGTACATGGATATCATGACCTTCACGTACCCCTGCCCACAAGGGCAATCTATGTTTGAAGAATTTTGGGTGTACTAGGTGGGTACACTAATATGCTGATAATCTTTAGCATATTAATGTAAAATTCTGCGTGATGGCAGTTATAATTGTTCTATTTCTTAATTTTCCTTTAAGCAAGAAAATTTTGCAGAAAAATGATGTACTTTATATAATCAGCAATTAGAAGACATGTAGCCACCAATAACGCGTCAAGTGATACATTTTGGCATATAGGGTGCTCTTTGCAACAGCGATTTATTTCGCAAAATTCGCAAAATATAGGATATACTCTCGAAATTGTCTGTTTTGACGATTTGCCAAATTTAAGGCAAAACACCTGCTTGACCAAGGTTTTGTAATGACGTTTTCTTATCACAAGGGTTATAATCTAAAAATGTTCTGGGAATAACTTAATTCGTAAAGTGCCGAATCCTGTTCTAACATGAGTGCATACTGTAGCTCAAAGGTTGGTTTCAGCAATAGTTGTGTCCATTGCATCCATCACTATGACTATATTGGCTTCTACACAATACGCATACATGTGTACATGTATATGCTTCTGTTGCTTCTCCAAAAGAAGAAGGATGTGCCTTCCCCCTCTCATATAAAAAGTAAGCCCGACACGTCCAACAACAAACGACCAAAAGATAAGGTCAAATTTCTTTAGAATTTCTTTTAGAATTGGTCTTGTCCAGGAAGTTGAAATGGTACAGCGTAGAGCTGCCAGGTTTGCCACTGGACAATATCAAAGAGAAAGCAGTGTAACCGCTATGCTCCATTCACTGGAATGGAACACTCTGCGAGCAAGGCGGGAAGACTTAAG
>JAQGAO010003502.1:0-16879 GCA_034697705.1 Ommatoiulus sabulosus | reverse complement strand
ATAAATATACTGTATGTAATGCACATGGACATGATGATTATGTACTTTTTTGGTTTTGTGGTTTTTTACTACATGTACTACATGTCTACATGTACAAGTACATTCAGTGTAGGAGTTCATTTTAATTGGATATAGCGTTCTTTGTATAGTGACCACCCGTGTACAGTGACCAACATTGCATGTTTTTTTCTTGGTCACTCTTAACAGGTTTTACTGTATATAAATATACGATGTACATGTCCCAGGTAGCAAAATGACGAAATATTTCATCCACAGTACGTCATGTGCACGTCAGTTGGTGCAGAACACCTCACCAAGAAGTATTATTGTCAGAAAAAGACGTACTGTTTGGTCATTTTACCAAAATGTAGGACCTCAACTTGGTAGATAGGATGTAAATTGAACGAAATATTCGACGTTTTCAGGACCAACTTTGAACGTTTTCTGCACCAACTTTGCTACCTGGGGTGTGTATATTTGTTATGTTTTTATTATTACACGCTTTATTACGAAATCTTGTTAGTAAAAAATACATTTTTATGGTCAATTTAGTGGTCTTGAAGTCGTTAAATTTCGCCTTTAATTTAACTTTTATCTACGAGCCTCTTGTGAAACTGGCTCGAAACTAAAAATGCTGTAACTAACCGTAAAACGTAAAAATATTTTTGATGTAATCCTTAGTTTCGCCAAATAATATTTCACGAAAGATTTGGCTCGAGATGAAAAATTATTAATACATGAGATTACTGCTGCAATATGAAAATGTGCAGTGTTAGAAAATATCCTTGAATTTTTGATGGGATTACTTCGTACTTCCTTTGAAATGCAGGACAGTTTTGCTTCAAAGAGATAAAGAACATATGTTTGCATTGGCAACATTTTTGGAAAAAAAATGAAAGATCATAACAATTCAGATATTAACTATTGACACAAAGTTACATTAAATAATACATTTTCTTCCGATCGGTTTTATTTTTTACTTAACTGTTTTTTTCGAGTATTTGAAGTACCTATACATACAGTATATTCGGGTCAACATATTCAACCTAAGATTTTCGATTTAATTTCAGTTTTAAAATGATATTTTAAACGTATTTTTGAATGATATATTTGGAAACTAGATGCTTGTGGGGTATGTTGTTTCAAAGCTAGATAAGATGCACTTTACATATTTTCAAAATAAGTTATTCCTATAAGTAAAAAACATGTGGAATGAGATATTTTCATTTAAAACTGCAATACAAAATATCTCAAAATGCATTACAAAATGCATTACAAAATATATCAAAATGCATTGCAAATTATCTTAAAATGCATTACAAAATATCTCAAAAGGCATGTAAAAATATATCAACAAATTTATTACCGAGTTTATTTAATAACACATTACCAAAGATATTCAAAAAAAATTATATTGAATATATATTTGAATATATTTCAAAGTACATGCATTGAGATTTTAATGCATTTCGTAAAGCACTATGCAATGTTTTTGAAAATGTCAAATACATCTTGATACGTTTTTGTCATGTTTTGAAATTCATTTGAAAACATTTCAAAATGCGCGTGATAGACATTTGTTTTTGTTTTATTTTAGACGTAATCTAATTGTCTGCACCCTGTAAAGCATTTATAAACCTCGAACCGATGATGAATTTGCGGAATATTTTAATAGATAATTAATTCCGCACGCAGCACATTGACCTTTCTGATAGCCCTGACGTCGATTTAGGGATGACATTGCAAAAATAATCTGATTATACGGCATTATATCTAATAATGTTCACCACGTAAGCTTCTATGATATTGCCCATCTGAGCAGAGAATATTGTATTTTTCGCAGTATGAATATCATGAAAATAGTGGCGAGAATGACGAAGCACGAGTATTTTTCATATTGCATATTCAAATTATTCCATCCATTAACGACTTTGGTACAAGACGTGCTTTTTGTGTGTAAAAGTAATATTCAGACCATGCTTCATCGTAATGAAATAATATAATTTTAATATTTTATTATTTACCATATTGAATGCATTTTCCAAAATATGTCATTTAATGTTGTATGCTTTTTAAAAGTTAACGAAGGATTCATTGTAAATACATGTATAGTTATTATATATTAAAAAAAATCAAGTTAATAAGTAGAAATAGCTTTCACAAAATGCAGTTTAAAATAAAAATGTAGTACTTAAAAATCATCTATTCTTATAGTGATATGTTAAAGGATATTGTAAAAAAAATATGCTATTTTTATAAATATCTATATAAAAATAGTTTTTACTATATTGTAAAAATGAATTAAGTTTTGTTTGTTAGATTTACAAACTAAATTTTAAAAATGATTTGAAAGTTATTGGAATTGTTTAAATTGCAATTGACAATTAAAATTAATGATCGAATTTACTGCAATTTGAAACTTACATTTCTGTTAAAAAACTTGAAATGCTCTTCGATATGTATACATGACATATCAATTAAATACAGAATATTTAATGAAATATATTTGTATAATGTAATCGATCTTTTACGATAGATGTATATAAAATCCATTAACATTTTAATGTAGAAATAAGTTCGATATTGAATAACAAAATATAATGACATGTTTTTCACTGGAATCCTTTTAACGATCGACCTTCATAAAAATAAACGAACTATTATTTTTGATATATCGTTATCATGTTGACAAGCTTTTAAGCACTAGTTTCCAATTACTAATTATTCGAAATTATTATTAACGATTCTGAGAATGAAATTCAATTCCAGGAAATTTAAACCCATTATAAGTTTTTTGTCATACATTACACATTACATAACGCATGTAATCAAGACTTATTGATGTATGATTAATTAATTAACATGAATTGAAGTAGTAGAAATGCCCTAATTAGGCTTTCAAAATGTCATTTAGCAACGGTTCTATCATTTCGGATTAGTTAACTTTTCATTTAAAATAATATGCACAAAGTTAACACATATGCAGATTTTTTTCCATTTTAATTTTCTATGTGAAAAACATGGGGTTATGAAACCATTTTCCATTTTATATCTAAGTGCAAACTTTTCCATACATGTCTATGGGAACATTTTCAATTCAAGTCCTTTATAAACCTAATTTCCATGCATGTCTTTTGCAAACCTTTCCATACATGTCCTTTGTAAACCTTCCCATATATGACCTTTGATGACATTTTCATATATGTCCTACTTTTGGTATGGTCCATGGTATGTCATGCGTGGGAAAAGTTAGGGCATGTCTGGAAAAGTTGATATGTAGTAATTAAAACGCAATTTTGTTTTGGATTCTTTTTGGAAAGATAGTTTTCTGGATTTTTTTGAAAAACGTTAAACTTTTCTTTGTAAAAAATAATTTTTGGATTTTTTGAAAAAACGACTATCACTTTTCTTTGGGAAAAAAAAATAGTTCTTTGATTTTTTTAATTAAACGACAAAAACTTTTCTTTAGAAAACAAATAGTTTTTGGATTTTTTTAATTAAACCACAAAAATGTGGTTTTTTTTTGGAAAAATAGTTTATAGATTTTCTGAATGAAACGACAAAAACTTTTCTTTAAAAAACAAATAGTTTTTGGATTTTTTTTAATTAAACGACAAAAAGGTTTTTTTTTTTTTTTTTTTTGGAAATTATAGATTTTTTGAATAAACGACAAAAATTTTTCTTTGGGTAGGCCTATAGAAATAGTTTTTGGATTTAATGGAAAAAACGACGAATTTTTATTTTTGTGTGGACAAATCATTCTATTTGGGAAATGTTTGAACTTAAGTACATGTTGATGTTCAATAAATCGCCAATTTGCATTAATGCCTTACAGCGCAACATTTCCGCTCAGTGCATTTTGCTGAAACTTGAGAACAGATTATTTTGCTAATTCGCCGTAAATTTTATTATCTTCATGTCGAAGATATTCCTGGGGGAATGTGGTTTCACCACCACCTGAGGGCGCTGATGCTTGAGCCTTTAGGTTTTCCGAGCATATTGACCTATCTGCTGTTTGCAGTACGTTGCTCATTATCAGTATTTTTATTTACTAATGGCTCTTGTCATCACGATTTCTGTTCCCTGGAGAAACAGAATTGCAAATAGTTGGAGAAAAATCAGCGAGCATAACGCTGATTAATCTTCCTCGACGTTGGCGAGACCCGAAATTGCTCTATTGACGCTTTAGTTCGTTGGATGTGCCCTTATCTGGCGGCCATCTTGAAATATTGCTCATGCTTTGCCTTGGGCAGTATTTTTCCATAACCGATAATGCCATGTACTTCTCACTTAGCTACAGACTATGTGTAGGCCTACCCCATAACGAGTATGTTGCGGTTTGGAAAGTTTTCTAGCCTCCAAACAGCTGTAAGATGAACATTAAAGGATGTAGGAAATACGTCTGTTGACTGCATTGAGGCTACGGTGATTGTTATTGAACCTAATATTATTTTTGTTCAGGCTAAAACTACTGTTGTTGTGGCTAAAACGATTTTTTCTGAGGACAAGATTATTGTTATTGAGGCTAAGATGATTGTTTTTGAGGCTAAGATGATTGTTGTCGAGGCTAGAATGATTGTTGTCGAGGCTAAGATGATTTTTGTTGAGGCTAAGCTGATTGTTGTTGAGGCTAAGATGATTGTTTTTGAGGCTAAGATGATTGTTGTTGAGGCTAAGATGATTGTTTTTGAGGCTAAGAATATGGTTGTCGAGGCTAAGAATATGGTTGTCGAGGCTAAGATGATTGTTGTCGAGGCTAAGAATATTGTTGTCGAGGCAAAGATTGTTGTCGAGGCTAAGATGATTGTTGTTGAGGCTAAGATGATTGTTTTCGAGGCTAAGATGATTTTTGTCGAGGCTAAGCTGATTGTTGTCGAGGCTAAGATGATTGTTGTTGAGGCTAAGATGATTGTTGTTGAGGCTAAGATGATTGTTGTCGAGGCTAAGATTGTTGTCGAGGCTAAGATTGTTGTCGAGGCAAAGATGATTGTTGTTGAGGCTAAGATGATTGTTGTTGGGGCTAAGAATATTGTTGTCGAGGCTAGGATGATTGTTGTTGAGGCTAAGATGATTGTAGTAGAGGCTAAGATGATTTTTGTTGAGGCTAAGCTGATTGTTGTGAGGCTAAGCTGATTGTTGTTGAGGCTAAGATGATTGTTTTTGAGGCTAAGATGATTGTTGTCGAGGCTAAGAATATTGTTGTTGAGGCTAAGAATATTGTTGTCGAGGCTAGAATGATTGTTGTTGAGGCTAAGATGATTGTTGTTGAGGCTAAGATGTTTGTGATTTTTATTCATTGTAAATTTCTCCATAATCTCTTAATTTTAATCCTATTTATCCTCGATTAATTCTTCCATCCTTCATTTCAATTGCTAACATTTTATCCATATTTTTCCATTTTTACTAAATTTTTCAAATGTTTACAAACATGTACCACTTTACTTCAACAAGTTCATTTTTATCTAAATAAAAATTCTAATCGATCTTACTGAATTATCTAGACGTACATGTACATGTAGTTTCTTATCTTTTGAATGCTTTCCATATTTACTTCCATCGTGGAAATAAATTCACATCGACGAATTTCTAAATTTAGCGTCGAAAATATATATATGTTTGATCCCCTTAAACGGTTTTTCCCGCGTAGATCTCTGTTTTTCCTCATTTATTGTTTTCGATTTATTGTTAATCTATCAACTCCTTTGTTGGTTTTAGTTCCCCCGTACGATTGTGGTTTTGAAGCGCATGCGCATTGGGCATCTCCGAGCACATTATACATGTATATACTGACGTATAAAATATATATATTGCAGTTTCCCCAGATTGCATTACATTCATCATGTGAGCGCAGTTTCCTTGCTGGAGAAATAAAGCCGACCAATTTCTGTTGATGACAGTTATTGGAAATATATGTAAATGAAAATGGATGATTGAAGACGGTTGGCTCCAACCGCTAGGGGGAACATTGCGCGATGATGAAGACGAGGATGGGGGCCGGGGTCAAGGGTCACGCCCAAGGGCCGTTTGCACCTCACATTCATTTCCTCGCTCATACATTATTCATCTTGTAATGAAGAGTCAAGTCCTAACCGGTGGCCCCTCTAAGAGGTTCAAACCCATCCATTTCCTAACCTGGTTTAAACTTTGTACCGTGATTTGGTCCATTAAAATCTAGACCTTTTGTTGTGATGGATATCTTAAAGATTCCCACCTCGAATTTTCTTGAAGATCTTAGGTTTGTCTTTGAAAAATTTTGCAGGGTTCATTGACAGTTGTTGCTGCTGCTTTAAGTAGGCATTCCTACTGATGATAAATGTAATTCTGAGTAATAATGATGAAAAATAATTATAATACTGTACGAAGAGTGCAATCATGACAGATGGCCCTTCTTAAAGGTTCAAACTCATCCATTTGCTAACCTTGGTTAAACTTTGCTCTGGGAATTTGTCTATTAAAATGTTGACCTTTTGTTGTGATGGATATCTTAAAGATTTCCTATAATTGCATTTTCTTGAAAGTATTTGGTTTGTCTATGAAAAATGGTGCAAAATATGCTTTGAGACCTCTACTGATGCTTCATGCAATGTATTTCATTGACAGTTGTTGCTTTTAGTCCGTCAATAGTACTGATGAAGTGCTGTGTTCCATTGAGATGTTTTTGAATCATAATATTGAAGAATAATATACTTTAGTATCAAGAGTCAAATCCTGACCAAATGCCCCTCAGGTACAAACCCGTCCATTATCAAACCTTGTTTAAATTACGTAATGATATTTGGTCCAATAAAAAACTAAACTCTTTGTTCTGATAAAAATCTCAGATTTTTCATCTTGAATTTTCTTCAAAATGTTCTTGTTTTTGTCTGTGAAAAATGATGCAGTCTGATGCAGTAGGGTGCTAAAGATGCTTTGATAATTTTATTGGTGCTTCATGCAGGGAATTTCATTCACAGTTGTTTATATTTATCTGGACAGTCGCAATCGCATATAGTTTATACAGAGTACACTGTAAATTTATAGTAAATGTGCTATGCAGATAATGTTTCATTCTACAAAGTAATTTGAGAGTACGCTAAAAACCTTGCTTGACATTTTGTGCTGGGATGGACTCGAGCTACATTAAATCTGGTTTTTGTACCTAAGGAAATAATAATGAGTCCATATTTACTTCTCTCGATGATCTTATAATTGTCTGTGAAAATTGGTGCAGTATGAAGCAATATTGTGCAGAAAGTGCTTTTAGACCTCTTTAGATGCTTCATGCAGTTTACTTCATTCACAATTGTCAATCGTACAGTATAAAGATGCATGTTGCAATATATACAGAGTCAAATCCTAACCAATAGCACTTCTAAGGGTTTCAATTAATGTATTTCCTAAACTGGTTTAAACTTTGTACCGTTAAAAACACTGTTTATTCACTCTTAATTTGATATCATTTTGGGCTCTATTATTCTAATAGTTTTTCTTGAAACATAATGTAAAAAGCGAGTGTCAGTTGGTCTTATTCCCAGAAGTCAAGTGATAATAATGTTTCAAATACATGTATATTGAAACATTATTTCAATTAATTAAATATTAAAATCAAATTCCGCGCTGTTCGATTTATCAATTAATGTCACAATTGGTAAAAAATAGTCTGAGGACTCAGAAATTAATTAGTAAACAAATTCCTATTCAAATACATGTACTTGGGGTAGGATTTCATCTAAACTTTGATAAACTTTACTTCTTATTGTCGATATCATCTTTTTTACTTAATTTTGATAATACGAAATTCGGTTTAAACGAATATATTTCCACGTCCTTCGAGTTTTTCTCAACCCAAGTTAGTTCCACTTTATTTCTAAACTCATATTTTAAGCTAAATGGATTTAACATAACCATCTTTCACTAACATTTTTCTTTGAGAATGGTATTTGATAAAGGCAATTTTCAACATCCTTTACTTTTTTTCTTGATGTGGGAATGCTGTTTGTATAGCTCACTGAGAAAATGCCCCATTTGGCGAATGCGCAAGATTGTTTTCATTCATCAGTCAGCTTGATTTGATTAAAAATCTCTATAGTTGCCATTGATAGAGTAGACTATTATCAACAGTCATGTCTGAAGGCAATAGGAGAGAGAAAGTACTCTTTTACTCAATTCTTATAACCAATTTCTACTTTCCTCGAGACATATCTATTTTTATTGGGTTACATTTTTGGATGCCGGCTAATTTCTCTACTTTTGTTTTGACATTGCCATTTTTATATAAATTTGTATAAATATTCATTATTTTTAGCGCTAGTTTCTCCGCGTTTTCCAACTCTGCATAATCTATTTGTATCTTGGGCTACAACACGAGTAGCAGACAGTCGCCAAACAAGTTGAAAATTATATGTTGAACATCTCGTGTTTAAATATTCAGCAACGAAAAGTAAATTTAATTTTTCTCGAGACCCTGGAGATGTCTAAGCAACGTGCCTTTTCGTATAATCTAATATCAATGCCTGCAGAAATTATACATTATATGGACAATGAGATTTTGCCTGAATCTCGCATTCAAATTAAGTTGAAAACTGCATAACTTTTAAAGTTATACTTTCGAATCGAAATATATACACATTTTTTTGCCTGGATTGTTTGTAAAATATACGTTATATTATACTGTCTCGAGGCAAAATGTAAGTTTTTATTCAATGTGAATCTTATGCTGCATGGTCCCGAAATGAAAATATTATTTTTGGAATATATGATATATTTATGCTTTTATGTCAAACTTTTTAGTGGAAATTTCCAAAGAAAATACTACCTTATTTTTTCTATCAACTTTTTTTACCTTAAATATGTACAGTAAATATAAACTTCATATTTAAAATATTTCAAAGTATATAATAATCAAGCCTTTATAAAATCATATTATTTTATTTTTCCGAAATCTGTTTTCGTTTTGGATGAAAACACTTGTGGTGGACTATTTATGTTCAACTTACAACATTTTTTTAATTCAAATTGTGTTCATTTTATACGCATTTCCTCAAATGGAAAAAAATTGAGTTACAAACTTGAGAACAAATATTATTTCTAGTAACAGAAATTCGTTTAAAGCGAGTTCTTCTTAATCTGATTCCATTATAGTGCACTTTTATAAAATCATTCATAATTAAACTTTAGCAATTACATTTTGTACAATATTTAGGTTATTTTTTGATCATGATTTTTATGAAATTTTAGATCACTTTCTGAATTCAGTATTTTATCCCAAAACATGATTAATTTTGTTAAAATATTTATTTTTTTACAAAAACTGACTACGGATTATACGTAATAAATAAATCCCTTTGTAGAATTGATAATTAAAAAAGCTAATGAAAAAAAAAATTATATTTTGTGTAGTTTCTATATTGAATAAAAAAACTCATTTTGGTGGACAATTTTCGCTTAATTTATTACATGTTTTATGTTTTTTTTTTGTGAATCCAATTTGTACTTATTTTCTATACATACAAGTACATTTTATATGCATTTCCTCAAGAAAAAAAAAAAAAACTTCAATTTATTAGGGATTTTAAGATAATGCTCCGAGGCTCGTTTAGCATACAGCATTTTGTTTTTTATCCGCTATATTAGCTCGGAGTGGAATTTCTATATGTACTATTTTAAGCTTCTCATATTGGATGTTTTTCATATTCACAAAATGTATCCTAGAGGAAAATTGTACGACTGGCAATATGATATCGTCGTTCCTTCAGGTATATATAATCTCTCTGAAAAGCTAAATTAATTGCTCCAGCTCCTCAATTTCAATTTCTGGTTGGTTCAACAACGAAATAATGATAGCCATTTATTCGTAAATAGTACTTCTGAAAGACTTAATGGTTCCTGCTTTGCATAAATTAAAGTGAACAGTTAGTTCGTCGTACGGCTTCCTCCATGTTAGACAACAATTATCCGGTTTTTTTTCGACCCCTTTTTGTTTTCCATCCTATTTGCCATAAGACCAATTCTCAATTGACCTTGTTTGGATTCTTCTACTTTTTTGTGTCATAAAATTGCGTGTCTTCTTCTGCTTGGAAAATCCTTGACATGTGATTTTGCTGAGCCTGACATTTAACTCGTTCTTGACATTTTTTGTAAGAACCCAAATTGAAAGTTGGTAAGAATTTTATTTTTTAAAAAAATATGGAACAGATTAACTTTGAAGATGAGGAATTGAAAGCAAATTTTTACTGTGTGAAAATACGAATTTTGCGAAATTATGTAAAAAATAAAATTATTATAAAAATGGGACAAATTGGTTCCAGCAACATAAGATATACATGTATGAAACTTATTTGGTTTCTTCTATATTTTCTATTAAAACTATTTGCCCTCTTCTTGGACATTCATTGACCAGTGATTTTGTTATGCCTGGACATTAGTTCGTTGTTAACATTTATTTTAAGAATCCAACATGAAAGTTACGTGTAATTCATAAATAAAAAATCAAATAATGAAAGATTATATGATTGAAAGTAAAAATTATATTCCACAAATGAGACAACATGTTTGTATGTTTGTACATGTAAAATAAGTTTGACTCATTGTCTGGAAACAGCAACGAAATATTTGTATATGTTCAAAGATGAAACATATATGCTGTATGTTATATCGGAAATCATATACTGTATATGAGATAAAGTGGTGTATATTTTATACATCATATACATGTATATATTTAATATTTTATAAAACATCTACATGTACATATTTGATACAACATGTACATGTTTATACATGTGTATTTAATTTACATTATCTGTTTTTAAATTATATTTTAAGTAAAAAATAATTTAAAACATGCAGTATATAATTTGATTTGCGACAGTGTAGAACAGTTTTTAATTTATTTGGATAAGTATAAGGCTTAAACTAGTTTTCACCCGAAAAAAACTTAATAATTAAACAAGGCACTTCAAACGGCGATCTAATTGGTTCGGTATTTATTTCGACATTGCATTACAATCACTATTGGTTTTTTTTTTTTTTTCAATATAATTTAAGTTTCCATTAAAGTTGTCAGTAATTATATTAGTCTGAGACTGTCTAGTCAGGGAAGATGCGTTAGTTGATCACTCAGGCGTATTTGTTGGCCTTTTATCACAAGTTTTAATAAAAAAATGTTTAAAGGTGCAGTATACTGTAAATTCAAGACATCCAATATATGCTAAGCATTTGAAATTTTTGCATCAACTGTTATTATATTTGCTTTCGCATCCAATATTTCTCAAAACTTCGCTTTTGCTCTATATTTATGCTTTTAAGATAAATTAAAAAAATATATATATATTTTTCTTTTTTTTTGTGGGGGGGGAGGGAGAATACCATGAACATTAAAACGAATTTGTATTTCAAAGTAAAGTTTGAAATTTATTTGCTTTGATGTATTTCATAATCAACTATAATTTCGTCGATTCGGACCTTTCAAATTCCTTTTTTTTTTAAAGATTTAAACATCCATTTTTTTAATATCTCTTAATATGAACTAATTGTTTTAATATACATATATGCATTTTGATTTTGTAGTTCAAAATTATTAGTTTTGATATTAATTGAAAATAATGTCTGTAATTAAAGTGGGCTATAAGTCAATTTTGTTAAGGGTAATGATGAACATGTGTAACTTCAACGTGAATTAGGACTTTTTATTACATATTTGTTTTGTTTGAATAAAGGATTTCTATAAGCAATATAAAAAAACCTAATAAGTACGGTTTTTTTTCAATACTTTGTAGTTCTAATGAATATTTTCAAGCTTGTTAAGCATACATATTTTCATTAGTTTTATCTATTACATCAGTGAGCGATCTTTTTTCATTCAGTTCAAAATTAATCTCAAAATCAGATTCAAAGTTATTCTAAAATTAAACAAAATCTTAGACAATTTCCTAATAAACTTGCGCTTATACTGACGTCATTTTGCTAATAATGCTCATAATTCACGTTACGAATATGCCCTTAAAAGTGAAGTCTTTCGTATATAGAAAGTTTAGCTTAAATATTCATTCTCATTTTACGCTACCCATAATGTATTTCACGAACTTTATTTAGATTTTTTACCCAATTCTTATAGGTTTGCAAAACATTTAGGCTTAAAACTGTTATTAAAAAATTGATTGAATATGCTTTATCATGTTTTTGTAGTTATGTTTTTATGTGAAAAATTGATAATATACATGTGTTTTTCTGTGTAATGGTCAGCAATGTTGTTGTCGTGAATAATTCCTATTTATAAAATATTGTTTTTATTAGTTCTGTACTTTGAAACCTCTCCAAATTTGTTTAATTTAAATACCTTTCAAACCATCGAAACCTACATGTATGGATTTATTTAAGCAATCCTACATTCAGAAGTAAATCGAGAAAATATATTTTTTTTTAGTTAGTGTACATTTTATTACTCTCATATTTTCCATCCTTTATATGAAGGATTTTTAAAGTTATTTTTCGTTTCGATAAAAATTTGAACAGTTTATCCAAAACATATAAATTTCTTCTTTTGGAAAAAACACATTTACAAAACATCCTTTAGGTTTTGTTTTATACGTGTATCTGTTGGGTATTTTTTTTTTTTTCTGAAACATAACTTATATTCTTGAAAACTCTTTGAAACTAATTTCGTCATGTTTTCATAGATCCTTTATTTGAACTATATCTATAAAATAATAAATTCCCGCGAATAAAATTACGCGATATATATCCCAAACGTTCAATCTTTTCGTTACATATATAAAATATCCATCGATAGGTATTTTATTTTGTTGAAAAAGTTTTCACTTTCCTCTCACTTACTCGGTTACTTATCTATCGCGTTTCAAACCAGGTTTTATTATAAAAATCACACGAGATCATCGATAAAAATCAAGTCAATTCTCACCAAATTTAATTTCTTTGCGGGGGGTGGAAAATCTCACATTTCCCCTTTAAAAAATAGCCTTAAAATTGCGTTTTTCAGGTGTCGCATATATACATACCTTTTCAAAAACTACCGCAGCATTTCAAATCCAGATTTTTATCACTTTTTGGAGTTTGATTTAAATTTCTCGTAAACACCGAGCTAGTTTTGAGCATCATCCGAACGAGTGAGTAGCAATTTCCACACGGCACTTTTTGGGTATATACCCGCATCAACCTCGTAGGGTATCTAATAACGAATCTCGATATAAAAAAAATTCAGCCAAAAAGAATAGTATTCACTTCCGTTTCGACGTTGCAGAATTCCAGCAATTCCCAAAATTCGTGGATTTTTGGGGGGAATTAGGAGGGTGGGGGGGATTTTTTAACACCGTTTTCGGTAGTGAAATTGTACGAGCCCGGTACTAAAAATCCATCACTTCCCGTTTCGACGTTGCAGAATTCCAGCAATTCCCAAAATTCGTGAATTTTTGGGGGAATTATGAGGGTAGGGGGTGGACCTTTTAACACCGTTTTGGGTATAGTGAAATTGTACGAGACCGGTACTAAAAATCCATCACTTCCCGTTTCGACGTTGCAGAATTCCAGCAATTCCCAAAATTCGTGGATTTTTGGGGGGAATTAGAAGGGTGGGGGTGGGGGGATTTTTTAACACCGTTTTGGGTATAGTGAAATTGTACGAGACCGGTACTAAAAATCCATCACTTCCGTTTCGACGTTGCAGAATTCCAGCAATTCCCAAAATTCGTGAATTTTTGGGGGTAGAGGGTAAGGGGGGCCGGGGAGCTTTTAACTCCGTTCTCGGTACAGAAATTGTACTAAAAATCCATCCGTGTAATTCGCGTAAATCCAGCCTCCATGGCTCGTAAAAACGCGGAAAAATCCACCGGAAATCCAGAAACTTTCACCGGTTCTAGTCGATGTAGACGCGGCAGCGCTTACTCTTATTTTTCCCGGACCGGCACCCCGGCAATTCCAGAAACCCACGCCGGCTGGAGTCGTTGGAGAGGCGGCAGCGCTTTTGGAGTTTCCCCGGGGTCGATGTCCCGATGTAAAAAGCACCGGCAAATCCAATATTTTTTGGCCGACTCACCTCGTTGCTGAAGCGGCAGCCGATTTTGGACTTTTGCGGTAGACTCGGAGCGGGCTTTTTTGGGCTTAGTTGTTGCGGGATGCTGCGTCCTTCAGCATCTTCCCTTCAACTGGGATGCGCCTATGGCTCTTGGCCATTGAGGATGCTGCGCGCATGCGCATTGCGTCACCGGATACGCGGACCTGACGCATGCGCAGCTCGGGTCTCTTATTTTTCCCCTTCTCTTTGGCTCGGTCTTTCATTCGTGACTGTATATGAGACGAGCTTTTAACATCATTTTTATCCCGTTCAACGTGACTTATCCCAAGATGGCAACTAAGGACTATATATTTTTCGAGCGTCTTTTTTCATCTACCCCTCGTAAATATTTGGATTCGACTCGATGTGTTTTAGTCTTTTTATCCACGCTGCCTTTGCTCGTAATGTAAACTCACTGGTGTGGTTAAGTGTCGCGCTATTTGTTTGGAGTTTTTGTGAAAATGCAAAAAATTTAGTGAGGATGATTTTTTTTCGTGTACGGAGTTTCGGGTTTAGAAAATGAACGGTTGCCTTTGAAAATTGCTCGGCTGAGTTGTTTTGTCTTGAAATTACTGGGTTTAACCAGGCCTGGAAAACATGGGAATGTCAGGGAACTTGTAAATATCTAAAAAAGTCTGGGAAGAATGACTTTTTTTGAAAAACTCAGGGAAATTCAACATAGTCAAGGCCCATTTGGAAGCATTTTTACATTTTCCCAGTGCAAATTTTGCAGCTTTTGAGGACAAATTAGCAAAATTCTTCCAAGTGTTCCGAGTACAAATTTGTGAAAGTTTCTGAGGGCAAAATTTCAAAATTCTCCATGGTTTCCGAGTAGAAATTGGCAAAATGTTCCACGTTTTCCGAAGACAAATTATCAAAATTTTCCACGTTTTCCGAGGACGAAATTTCATTTTTTTTCCACGTTTTCCGAGAAGAAATTTGCAAAATTGTCCACGTTTTTCCAAATAGAAATTTTCAAAATTGTCCACGTTTCCGAGGATAAATTATCAAAATTGTCCGCGTTTTCAGAGTACAAATTATGAAAATTTTCGACGGTTTCCGAGTACAAGTTATCAAAATTGTCCACGTTTTCCGAGTACAAATTATCAAAATTTTCACGTTTTCCGAGGATAAACTTGCAACATTGTTCTACGATTTTCGAGTAGAAATTTGCAAAATTGTTCACGTTTTCCGAGGACAAATTTTCCACGTTTTCCGAGTATGGATTGGCAAAACTTTCAACATTTTCTGAGCACAAATTTTCAACATTTTTTCAAACTGATTTTGTAAAATATTGAATATTTTTCTGTGTCGATTTTGAAAAATCGTGAATAACATTGGCATATGCCAATTTTGACATTATCTTGGTCAGGGAAATTTGTTTAAAAACCTAGAAAAGTCATCGAAGATCAATATGAAAAAATTCTGGAAGAACCCTGATATATTGTTTTCTTTAATCTTAAAAAAGGACATTGATGCGTTCAAATCGATGAAAAATATACAGTGCAAAAGTATGAAAAGTGTAAAGACCTTACTGAAATTATTTTAAAAAAGTATAAACAGAATTGTAAGAAAAGTATTAGAAAAACGTAAGAAACGTATTAGAAAAATGCAAAGACATTATTAAAAGATTGTAAATAAAGGGGTAACCTTTGTGAATAAAGTCTTAGAAATTTTTTGAATCAAGTCGGAAAAGTTGTAAGGAAAGTATTATCTGCAAGGAACGCATTAAAGGATTGTAGGCCATCATGAAAAGTATTAAAAATTGAAAGGAAAGAGTTAGAAAATGTAAAGAAAACGAACAATACACGTATTATTTGATATTATTTGATACTTTATCCAATTTATTTATTTACTTCAGTTACTTCAGATCATATACATTCAGATACTTTATCCTTTTTCATTCAATTTTTTACATATTTTGCCAATCTTTTTTAATATTGAATTCATTAAAAAAAATGTACCGCAATTAGATAAGAAGTTATGAAAGGACCAAAAAAATAAAAACTAAAAAACAAAGTTCAAAGTTGTAGAAGACTTCAGTTTAATTACTGAAATGTACAGTTTAAATAACAAAATGTTATTAAAATTGGCATAATTTCCTTCAGTTGTTGCTATTTTAGGATGACTCTATGTAGATTATTTGAACTTATCATTGCAAATGCAATATATGTTATTTTCTAATCTATTCTACCTCAAATAAACGTATATAAGATGCATTAAATTATTGAAAATGAGAAATAAATTGGCAGGATATCGGACTCGCGATCAAATTACGCCAACTTTTGCGAAATTGAGACGATTTAAAAGCCGGCAAATGAATCAGTGATACGCACCAGATGTCTGGAGCATCTGTTTATTACGAAAATTTCGCAGTATTTGCGCTTTTATGATAAATTACGCGAGGAAGATTAACAAGTACAATAGAAGTACAATAACAACTTAAGGATCTCTTAAAAGTCAGTCTATTTCCAAACTTTTATAATTACTTCATAATTATGAAAGTTTAAAAATAGACTGACTATTTCAAATAACAACTTAAGGATCTCTTAAAAGTCAGTCTATTTCCAAACTTTCATATAAACTAGAAGTTTATAGAGGCAACTTGAAGAGTTTAAAGACCGTTTTTCTTTGAAATTAATAAATTTCCAAACACATTTCCAGTCTATCATTATATTCAAAATATTCAAACAAAATTTAAAACGATGCAAATCTTATAGATTAAATAAAAGAAAAATTTATGATAAATCAGGGTTCCCCCAGACCTGGAAAACCTGGAAAAGTCAGGGAACTTGAAAATGACCTGGAAAAGTCAGGGAACTTGAAAATGAC
>JAQGAO010003501.1:0-16880 GCA_034697705.1 Ommatoiulus sabulosus | reverse complement strand
GGGAGAAATTACCGGCTAGCGAGACACGGTTGCCATGGAAACATCGGGGTTTACGTGTGTCGAAACATTAGGTGTCAACTATTTCTTCATTGCTTTTTTATTCACGCCACGAGTAAAAAAAAAATACATCATATTCGGTTTGTCCTCTCACCTTCAATTTGGCTAAGGCTATTGGACAACATTGCCTCTAAAAAGCATTACGACGGAAATTCATCACCAGAAAATGCCCAGGGCCCGTGTCTTACTCGATTCATTTCGAAACGACACTTTGGACGGATCAACCGTTCAAATTTGGCAAATTTTGTGCCCAAACAATTCCTCAGGCTCCAGAAACCTATAACACTGCAGGTATCGAATGGGCCATCTATTTTGAAGTTTTGGTTTCAAACACATGTTGAGAAATAAGTTATTTGATGTAAAATACATGTACTCTATACGCGTATACAATGTACACAGTACATGACTATATACGAAATTGAAATTGTCTAAAAATATAAAATGCAAAAACGCTTATTTACCAATCCCTTCATATATGAAAAAATTTTTTCATTAAAATTGACAATGATAGATTACGAGCTTATGCATTATATATAGATCCCACGCGGTAATAAAATGTTCCGATAATTCTAACAGATTTTATAACAACAACAGAATGACTAGAAGAATATGATAGTAAAGCCATTTTCACGCTATAACGACACCTATGGCCATAGATGACTCTGAAGCTTGTCTCGTAGTGTGTTTTGGGAAATTACTAAGCATTATACGGAGCTTTTGTTAGATGACACTGAGCGGTGGCGCCACAATGCTTCCGCGCGCATATGATGACGTTTTCGGATAATAGTACTTCGATGCAGTATGCACATCTATAATGGTTTTCAAAGAAGACGATGCTATTGCTCATGGCCAATTCGTGAGAGCATTATCAAAAAGGTTGTTTTTTTTTTTGCTCAAAAGACTTACACTCGATAATGCGGAGAAATTCGTGGCGCGGCAGTGAGGTATAAGTAAGCACTTCAGACTTTTTGGCACTACAGCTCTATATACTGTACACACACAGAACTGAAACTTGCTCGTTCAAAGCGTAACCCTTTACTAATCATGTGATTGATCGAACGTTTAGCAAAACATGCCACTACTAACTTACGCACTGTGCATCTCGCAGAATTTCGACTACTGCGAAGGAAGTTTTCACTATAAACAGATCAAAAATGGTCGTTGTCAACTGAACGTGCACAAACTTGAATTCATTTAGCTAAAATAGAATTCTTTTATTGTTACCATATTAAATTAAACGAAGAAATTTCGTTAAATCCATCAGAATACGACGACATCCAAAAATACCGAAAACAAAAAATGTTTGGAAGAGTACTTGCTTCAAAATCTAACAACGCTCAATTTCGCACGCACCTTTGATAGAAAAACGGTTTTGATGAGGGGCCATTCAAAAAGGACGTCCGCAAAATTTGCCCAAAAATGGACTCCCTCCCCCTATACCCTCTGTCCGGCCAAAACTTAGTATTTAAACCGATTTTTAGAGGTATGGTTGTATACATATAAAATCACGTTCAAAAATATGCGAAGACAGTGCAGTGCAGGGAATGCATTTTGAGAGACGATATTATTCAATTTTTACAAGCTAGAGCGTAAAGGCTTTAAACAATAACGCAATGAGATAACAAAAAGCTAAACAGCCTTATGCATACAATGTACTGTACATGTATAGAGATTCAACGTCCTTTTTGGGAAATTTAAGTAAAATGGATCCAATATTTCCAATGTATTTTTCGATGTATCATTGACTTATTGCTCACAAATTTAGCAAAATTATCCCCCACCCACAAAAAAGGCAATTGCATTATATCATCTCTTTTAAAAACGGTCGAACTGATCATCCTACGTTGCGGTTAGTTTCCCGAAGTACATGAATTTGATTCTGTCTATAGCAAAGAAATCCACTATACCAGAGCCAAGTGGTTGAAAGGCAAGTTTCCCCCACTAAGTGTGGGCGTGCACTTTGATAAATATTTCTCGATTGATCGTCCATACGCAGGGTTTTAATAGCACGGTCCAATGAAGAGATTAGTGTAAAGTTGGGATAAAAAAACGAGAGTTAGTTATATGCATTGCAGTTGTGCATACTAAAACATGCTCATTGAGAACACGATATGGCGATAAAAACCCTTTAGCTTTGACGTAATGCACGTCACGATGTAACGCGCAGTTTGACGTACACCAATTTGGCCCGGCAATGTTAATACATTTTCCAGAAGCCATTGACTACGCATAAATTGCCTCCATGGCAGGTCACATGCATGCACTTAATAGTATTTTTTTTAAATTTTATATACAGTGTACTACAACATGGTTATTTCAAGTGGGGCAATGGTCATTCGTCCATCAGACATTCGCACATATTTTGATACAAATTTAATTTTCATCCCTCAAAAGGCCACAAGCACGAGTTGATCATCGTAAACTTCACTTCTCGCTGTATAATACGGGAATAAAGCCCTAATTAAATGAATGTCAATGTGTTGATTCCATTGCATTGCTGAGCTTATACTGACTGCATGGAAGAAATCTAATCGAGTCACTGGTTCACGATTTTCAATGAACCGAACAAGTTCCATGCAATAGGGGTATACTCAGATAGAAGCTTTGAATCGTATTTTGGCAGTCGTGAAGTCATGTGTGCAAATTTAATGCATTTATTTAAAAAAAAGCAATAAGCTCGACAGACTTTATAAACAAATTAGCGTGACGATTTTGCGCACTGTGTGAGTTGTTTTATAAGTAATAACGATACGTTGTCAAATTGAAAACCTTCGTGACTCGGTGTTCTTTCGATAATTTAGTCATGAGTGCTCCCGAAATCGATTTCTAACCGCATCAATAAAGATTGATGACCATCATGATAGTCAGTTGTATTGAAGCTCCGATTGCTGAATAACATTATTGTTAGCTCGAAATATCGTAAAAATAGTTAGAAACGTCTGAAAACCCAAACCCAACAAAACGAATTGTTGTAAAGAGTTTTGGAAGTTAGAATAGACATTTTTTATCTATAGGAGAAAACCAACAATTTCCAGAACACGAATACACAAGTCTGAGCACAACAGGGTGCAGGCTTAATGCACTTAAAGCTCTCTTATTCGAATCCTCTACACTATTCAACCATCCACCTGGCGGGTTATTTAATAAGCGAGGCAAGCGGGGATTCCCCGCAATTCGCATTGATCGAGTCACGCGAGCATTTCCACGATGCCTCCAATATTTGGAATCACTAGCAGCGCCGCCTACGGTCAGCGGCGGATGCGGATAAACGAAGAGTAAACTCCATCAAACTTACAGCAATCCAAGTGAGTTTTCCCCCACCCTTAGATATTAACGGCTGCATCAATTTTGTCAAATCGAACACGAGAAAATGCTAAGCGTACAACTGCTAGAAGTTGTTCCTACGGCAAATGTGGCTGAAGTATTGAATTTGGAAAAACGATGCAAAGGTTACGTTAGAAATGTTTCAATTCACTGAAGGTCAAATGATCTGTAAAATTGAAATAGTGAAATTTTCACGTGTCCAAGTTTTCTCCTAACAGTATCTATAGATGGAGACTGACTGACTCACTTTGTTGACATGTCCCCAATCTCCGGGGTGGAGACGTACAGCCGAATTTTTAAGCCAAGATTGAAACCAATAACCAGTCCTTGCAACCTCGTTATATCTCTGACACATTCTGACAGCAGCCATGGGATTAAGTCCAAAACTTGAAAATTGGATGAAAAGATGAGCTCTTCAGGCGACGCAGAATATTGAGTACGACATTATAAATGCATCAACCCTTCATCGTGTTGAAACCGGCATATTTTTTCTTCGTGAACCTTATCACAACCCTTGAAACTCCAGACGAAACAATGAGCGGCGCATTGACACCGAAAAGGGAAAAAAAGCGTCTCGTCTGGCGAGTGTAAAGCCCTGGATACGCCACTGCATTTATGGACGGTCCCATCCATCCATCCATCCATCCTTAGGGGCAATACGGAGGATGACTCGGCTGAATCTATAATGAATGCATTGATACGGAGTTCAAGACACGGCCTCAGACTGGTCTAATGCACTTCATTATTAAGCTGGCCTTTGTTCGTACGGCTACAGTTTGCCAACGTGAACCTGGATGGTTGCCAGGGTAACGGGATGGCGGTCGCCATACAACGCAGCATCCGAGAAGAGCATCTCCGCATCACCGATCCATCCCACATCTCGTACGCGTATTTGCTCGATGGCATGCTCGCAGACGCAAAAAAGGGCGAAAAAATACGTTTGCCAGATACTCGGCTCAACATTAAGAAATAAGCTTTTTTTTACCCCCATGCGACTGCAAACACAAAGACCCATAACCTAATTTTCAGCGCGATCCATACGGGCCTTCCATTTCAGCATTCGAACACAAGGTAGCGCTGCCAATTACGGCGGAAAGGAAAACTCGGTCGCGACACCGTACGTGACGTGATTTCCGTTGACGTAGGTGATCCTAAAGTCAATAACCGCGCGGCTAAAAATCAAAACGATAGTCGTGGTTCAACGAATGAATATATCCACAAAATTTATTTGCTCCCACGACTATAGTTCCTTCATTGAAAGATGATATTTTTACGAATTTCAAATTTCTTCCTTTAAATATGTAAGTGGAAAAATGATGAAAAGGGAAATGTGAAATGAAAAGGCATTTTGAATTATTTCTAGCATATCATTTTTATTTTAACGGAATGATCTTCAACAACATATACCAGTATATACGAAATAAATTATTCTACCTTTTGGGGATACATACATGTATACAGTAGTAAATATATTTATTTTTTAAACAACGCGCTTCTTTCGAGGTTTTTGAAGATATTCTGTATGCCTCGAGGTTAATGGCGCTCCAATTTCTGAAGTTCTATTTCTCGTAGCGGATTGAAATGTTATGGAATTTATTTCCCTTTCACATTTTCTCCAAGTTCCGCAGAACGTCCGAGAATATACAAAAAGAATTCCAATCAACTTCTTTTTAAACAAAAATTAATTCACAATTTTTTTTTACATAGTTTTAGATAGATCAAAAAACTTTTCGAATTTCTCACATTTTTCTGTGTATACCAAATGCCTTCCAAATAGCTGCATGTCCAATTTAATTCTAAATTTACGCAAATTTCTAAAGAATACTCCATAAATCATCGTGTCCAACACAGAATACGAAATACCAGTATGGGCACTCCGCGAAATCCTCTTGTCCATCTTCGCAGCGCCAACTTTCCGACTAGCGGCGGCTAAGTGGGAAAATGCGCATTAGGCCACGCCCATATATCGCTAGGCACTTGCCCTCGTAGGCAGCGTCTGCTTTATTAAAATAAAATGTGATATTTTATGGTGCGGCATTTTATTGTCTGCTGCCCACGTTTCCCAGAGGAAACTTTGTATAGCGTTGCTATACACTTAGCCAATCGAGCATTTTTGTGAAACCCTGTGGGTATCTTTTCCTATGTCAAGCGAGTGACACATCTCCTACGATACGTTTATATCGCGTCGTATCGTTGGGAGTTTTTATATTTAGCTGCCACCGTATCAAGTCAGACGCTGCAGTCGTATTTTCGGGACAGGGGGAGACATGAAAGGTGATGACACGAGTGCCCATACTGGTATTTCGTATACTGTGGTGTCAAACGTTTTTTAAATGTTCCCAACATTTTTTGAATCTCGTATAAATTCTAAATTGGTTTCTTAAAAATGCGCGCACATAATGAAAACCAGCCCAGAATCCCGTTTATATACCCTTTCGAAAGCATCGCAGAAAAAATGTTGGGAGTTTATTCAATTTGCGGCTATTTGAAATTTCAATAGAGCATGGACAAGCGAGCCACAACCACAGCAATTCAAGTACGCTGATAGCCTATCATCGATGGAATAAAATGGAGGATCCCCTTATGCAAAAGCAATAATGTCGTAGAAATAGGCATTGTAGATAGAGAATAGAATGACTAGTCAATTTAATGCATTTCTGGATATTTTAAATGCTGGCAGATAGACTTGCCTAATTGAATCTCTCGGCAGTTGAAATTCCTATATATAACTCACCACGGATCAATTTAATTTGTGCACAAAATCCCAGAACGCGCACGATGCGGTAGAATTTAAGGAAATTGGGAAAACGTGCATGAGGAAACTTGAGCAAGAACTTAAGCTTGCACTTTGTGAAGATAAACCACTCAAATGAGCAAGAATTGTATAACGCTGCAGTTGCTAGGAGCTTAAACAAGAAAAAATGTTGCGAGCAATACTATATATAATTATGTTAAATTAAAAAAAAATCACCAATTGCATTCGTCGTTCTCACACAACTGTGCAACTAACCAAAAATTCCAAGATAAGTGCATCCTTATTGCAACAACTACAGTATACATGTATATACAAGCGTTGGCCACAGAAAAGGATTCCATTTCGAGAAACGGAAACTGATAAACCCAGGATTTTAAATAGGAAGAAACCTGCACTTATACAGCTATAGAGGCGGAAATAAATATACATCGCGGAATATCGTCAATACCTTCCTTGTATTTTTATAATCAACAAAGTCTAGCATGCCATGCATAATGCGTGAAAACAGAATGAATGAATAATGCTGTCTGTTTGCATTATAGGCCTTCAACAATGCTATCAAATGCACGCAGTCAACGCTATTATGTTTTTTCGCATCTTCATGAGGGCATTTCGGAAATCGATATGAACAGTTATATTTGTTTAATGCAGATAAATGTTCAAAATAATGATTTTCAACGTAACCGTGCTGCGCGAATGCGCATTTTTCAGCTCAATGTGTGACACTGGTGCTAAGTAACGCTCGATGACAGGTTAAGACATCGTACAACAGACAAACATTTAAGCCTGGTTACGAAAATATAATGTATCCATAAGCTAAAAGCTCGCCGAGAATCACAATCAATCTCACTATTCTATAAATAAATAAATACAATTTATATTATTATATCCAATTTGACTGAAATTGGATAAAATGCGCTTGATAAAACGCACCTCCTCTTTAGAAGTGCCAACTCAAACTGCATGTCAATTTGCGGTTTAAGATGGCGACTTACCAGTACATTAAATTAGTTTTCACTACAAGACAGTGTAGTGACATTTTAATATCTAAACACATAAGCGGTACGTATACGTGGCATACGAAGTACATTTTACACATCTCTGTCTAGAAATCACATGCAATTTTAACTGGAAAAATATTTCGTATAGAAAGATCACTTCGAGAAAAAGACTTCGTGCAGATTATAGTCACAAATTTAAATGCAACAACCATAAATCTCCGAAGGATTACAGTTTGCGAACCGCACTTTGGCAGTCGTGAAGGCACCTGTACAAAATCGATATGCTATAACTGGTTTAAAAACGTCTTTCAAGATTTTATCGCTTTTTTAAACCAATTAATACATTTCTTTTGCATACATATGACTGAGTGCCCCAAATGACGCAGGTTTTTTCTCCTTTTTGTCAGAAAAATGGTACCATTTCATTTTATCTTCCTCATTAAAATTACGCATACATGTATAATTTATCGATATTTCAAATTCATTTTCCATATTGCATTCACGCATAATGCTGTCCATGAATCTTTTTGTAAATATCGTTACGTTCATGCAGGGTCAATAAATGTAAAACAATAAGATCGTTACAAGTTTGGGCATGGATGCACGCTTCTCATGGCCGGGATTTAAATCCAAAATTAACAATCGACGTACTGTACGTGCTACAGCTACGCAACGGGGCCCATCGTTTACGCGAAAAAGTAAACAAATACATTATTTACAGGTAATGATATAAAGAAGAGTCTGAATTTAATGAAAGCGCGAGTTTACCATTGAGCTCCTCTCCCACCAAATTGTCCATTAACTAATCAGAGACTGAATCCCTCCATTAAAACCAATTTCAACCCGATTCATCGCTCGGATGGTGGCTGAATACTCTGCTCTTCTAAAAATTTCCGGAAAAGTTGACCTAGTTTTCAACCAGAGTGCGTTACCTGGGATACGACTTTTTCTGACTGCGAATCTATTTGCAATTACATGCGCATTCCTAGCGCCAAGACTTCCATCAAATGAGTATAGAGCGAAAAACACCGCAATAAAAAAGATATATCCCTTTAGACGATTCTCGCAAAAACTCAACGCAATGGCAGAAATGCGTCCTATAGCATTTATTTTGCAACACTGCTGCATTTTTGAGGGGGTGCCTGCACACTCAATTAAGCTCAACCTGCAATCTTATTGAAAATTGCTATAAGGGGAAAGAAAAAAATCCCAAAAAAGTTGGGCTTCTGCTAGAGTAAATTTCTAACATTTGACATACATTTTATGCAGCCGTAGCGCCTTGAAGAGGGGTGAGAATTAAAAGTTGGAATCAAATGCAATCACTTACGCTGGGAGATATATTCGCCAATTTCCTTCGTTGAAAGGTGTAATTTTTCAAAAAAAAAATCTGAAAGCTGCCTTCCTTTTTCAGTCAGTCTAACCCGAAACGTGCGAGGAAGGGTATACCGATCAAGAGATTTTGAATAAGTCAGGGAATTTATCTTAACAATGAAAAAATTTGAAACAAGTTTTTAAAACGTCTCTATAATTAGCATACATTTACAGTGTAAATGTGAAATTTTATATGATTATGTAATCGAAATTCTAATTGGAAGTTTGCTTACATATACCAAGGGTGGTTTTATGGAAACCACCATTACTGAAACGATTACAAAAATTATGGAAAATTAGTAGCTGGTAAAAACATGTTATTTCCAACACAAGCATACTTATTAGATGCCAGATAACATTAACCTTTTAAACATAGTGATAACAAAGGTAAAATAATTGAAACACTAAAAGAGCACGTCGGTAGAATATAAAAAGTAGGAATGTTGATTCAGTTACTAATTAATTTTAAAAAAAGACTCAAAAGTTGCGAGTCATGCAGACAACTTCAGATATCAAGATAAGTAATATCGAAGATCATAAACCGCTTGTAACTTCATTAATAATGAAATTGGGATTTAGTTTTTACGCTGAATAAGAAGTCACCAAAACATACTACGTTTATTGCAAAATAACAATAAAAAAAGTCTTGTGGGCAAACATGTTCAAAACAAAAAGTCCGAAGAAACACAACCATGGAGAAACAAACTAGACAAAACATCCAAGAAAAGCAGGGTGTACGTTGAAATGAATGTACATGTACATGTATTATGTATAGTATATTATCTAATATATAAAGAAGAAAACGCGTTCATCTTGGATATGGTAACATTCCATATGAATTTGTACTCGGAAAACGTTGACAATTTTTGCAAATTTGCACTCGGAAAACGTGGAAAATTTTGCAAATTTATATTCGCAAAACTCGCAAACTCAAAAGTGCGATTCATATAAAATATGAATTTTCAACGTTTTCCGAGTGCAAATTTGCAAAAATTTTCAACGTATATTCCGAGTACAAATTATTCTACGTTTTCCGAGTAAAGTCAGGTAAAAGCCAGGGAAATTGAAAATAAAATTTCTGGGGGAACCCTGAAATAGCGAGACAATTTTTTTTAAACATTACAATCCCCTCGAAAACAGTCGAAAATTTTGAAAATTTATCCTCGCAAACTTGACAATCTTGGAGATTTTTCCTCTGAAATTGTTGAAAATTCTCCCACTTTGTGCTGCAAATATTTTTCAAAGTTTGCAAGGGCCATTCATTTTAGATTTTGACAACATTAATACGTTTAATTTCCCTGACTTTTTCATAATGAAGTCATTCTTCCCTGAATTTTCCGAATTATGTTTACTTTATTTAATTTATTTTTTTATACATTTTTATTGCAAATTTGTTTCCCCGGGCAAAGCCGGGGTTTCCAGTTAGTACATGTACTTAATAATTGGAAAGTTCAATAATATAAACTAAAACACATTACTATACTTTCGTTGCAAACACCGACAAAAGTACTAGATTTTGCATGGGACATAAGCTTTTGGCTATACCTATGAAAACAAGGTGGAGCCTCCAAAAATATGGGATGCTGCTATGAATACTGGGCATCTGTGACTGAGGCACACACACAGACAGTCTGACTCCGAAAAGCCATTGGTAGAGCTGGACATGGTCCGAACAATAAGACCCGCGAGAGGCAGAAAGTCCTTCGACTTCTCGCAACAATTCCTCCTTAGCTGATTCAAGAGTATTTTCCACTTAAGATCCAACACGATCTTCCCCTTCACTCCTGCAAAAACATTAAGCCGAAACCCCGGCGTTTAAGCCGAGTGAGGATCTGTAGCTTGGCAACGACGTTTCGCCATAACGATAACTGTCAGCCATGCTTTTTTCCCGCTGAAAAGGTAACGGCTAAGTGCATGAGTACGCACTCGGACTAGGCAATGTGGCATCAAGAACGATCCGATAGGCCAATTTATTTTATCTAACATTTTCACAATTGCAGCCAGGGTCTGCGGTCGGTCCCAGAGAGTGATGTTACTTCGGCATTTGGATTTGAAACGGAAAAAAAAAGACTAAGTAATGGCATTCAATTGCGACGATTTATGCCGATCAGAGCTGAAGAAAAGAGGCCGCAACGCCATTGGTGAAAGTGAACCGAATGGTCAGAAGTCTATAAGAGGACAAATCCGGAACGTCGAGCACCTGATGCAACCAAATATGAACGTGTCAAAATTGACGCTATCGAGCCCGTATATAGGGTCGGGTAGAAGTCGTCCCTATACAGCATATATGGCCTATGTACGAGTTATCGTCATTGCGTCGTTTCGCTGGCGCACTTTTTGTCTAATAAAAGCAATCGGTCAAACGCGAAGATGACCAACGGTCGAGCCAACAACCCGCACCGAGGTTTCCAGCCAATGCAACTGTAACGATGTTTCACTACTCCCGACAGACCGCTAAGGCCATCAACTACAAACTCCAATTTCCAGAAAATCTAACGTTGCATCAACAATCCACTCTGCGATTCATTTACAGAGTCACAAAACTTGCCACCAGAAAAAAACTAAATATAAATAAGTAAGTGCACGATACAAGATGCGCGTAATGCAAGCGCACGCAGGTCAACAATCTGTTTCGGATGTAGCGAAAATCAAGGAACTGGAAAGTCAACGTTACATAGCGGAACTTCGTTATATCCGAATCCATATTTCATGCCCATCAAAATCCGTAAATGACTTCAAACCCTACTTTGGCGCCATTTTATAATAAATTAAGCGTGCTTGTTTGGCGGCTGCACAGAATGCAACATAGATGGCGCTGAAACGTATTACCTGAATGTTAATCAATAGTGAAGTTATGATACACAGTATCAAGTTGGTTGGTTATGGGTTTTTAATGGTGTTAGCCTATTTCTGCATTCGAATGCTGAAACATCAACGCCAAAAGATGTGTTAGGTGTCATCTATCTGGGAATTTTATCTGAGTTCGTTTTCCCCCCCTCACCAGGGGTCTTTAACTTATACAAGGACCTCAATTAATTCTCTTATCCAAATGAGCCCACCACTTGGAGAATTTTGCACATCTTCAAAATTCTCACCGGCCTCAAACCGGACAATTTATAGAGTGTTGCGGAGAATGCATCATAGACGGCGCTGGAAATTTGCACGGTTTCATGAATTCCAGTACAATCTATACGCATGGAGCTACATGTATATCTAAATCTGGTCTACGTAAACAACTTTAAACTATTGTATTTTAATCCATATTTCCTACATGTTTTAGAGTCGGACACGTGTATATCTTACATGCCAGATTTGGCAGTGCAATTCTAGTTTCGCGGGGCGAATCCAACCTCCAAATGTCCAGATCTGTAAACACTGCACATACAATAGATAGAATATTTTTTCCCCCCAAAAGATATACATTTTTCAGCACTTGGCAACAATCAACACTGTCACGAACTACGAAAAACATGATTTAAATTTGAACTAAATTTCAACATAATTTATAACGGGAGTAATTTTCCAATCCTTATATCCTTTTATGAAACTCGCTGGTGCCATCCTTATATACATTTCGTCCTCCTCCTCCTCCTCCGGCAAATTTTCTTTAAAATAGCGTTTTCCTCGAGCATCGAGGCCAAACATCTCCTCACCAGAAGCCACTCAAGCCGCAAATTTGCCCGGATTATTTCCTTTGAATTAATCGGCTATTCATAAAACGCATATCGCGAACCAACGCGATGCTTTGACGAAAACAGCGAGCATCGACTCGATGTTTTCAAGCACCTCGAGTGGCTCTCATTACAAGAAGCACGGGCAATAAAGAGTTTAACGGATGCCACACTGCGCAAATTGAAAGCAACAGCCGAGCTAATAAGGTGTTTAGCATAGCGAATTACGAGCGCGGGCTCAACCCCGGGCGCGGGTGGAGTGGCTCGAACCCAGATTAGCAACGTAAACATAGATTTCAATTTGCCCTCGGAATGGAAAATGCACCGAACCCTAGACTAAACTCCAAAAACCGAAAATAACTCGAGTCTTAGTTCGCGAAATTAAAGAAGGCGCGGAACACCAACGCCACCGATTGCTTCTAGAACCTTAAAATGCAAAATTAAATACTGCAATGATTTGTCAAATAGCTCATGTTTCTCTCGTACGCAATATCTTTGGTCTACAAAAACTTTGGATCAGAATCGAGCTGAAAACATGTTCAAAATTTAAAAAAAATATGAAAATCGAATTCAAATTTTAGCCAAAACTGACAAATCATTACCATGAAAAGCACCCATTACCTAGAGAATAGGCCATGTTTTTTGCTTCCTCGTCTCAAGTTATGAAAAATTAACAAGTTTTGCACAGAACTGAATAAATTAAATATAATAATTTACAATGTATGCCGATCATATTAATTTAAACAAAATTAAATTTAATCCAAGAAACCATCGTTAACATACCATACATATAAAGTAATGTACATGAAAAATAACATTTACTCTTATCAAAAAGAAAATATAGCCGGATGGCAAAACCTTCTAAAAAAATTCATTCAACGTATAAATCAGCTGCTATACCACAGGAACGAAATATTTTCCTGGTTATCGTTGTAATAAGAGTGTAAATGCAGCATTTAAAACGTGATAGAATCATAAAATATCAAACACGAAACTGACGATACCTTGTAATTATTTGACATTGAGGGTGATCTCACACGAGCAGACAATGCCGCGTAATTCAAACTAATTCATGCGGGTAATTCAAGGAGCTTCCAACTCGATACACCATGTTCTATAAGTTATACCCTCGCGTTCATGCTTAATCATTACTGATGTCTATAACGTTAAAAGGCTAGGCCAAATAAATGCAAAAACACAACTCTCCCACGAAATTACGCAGAAAAAACAGGGCAAAACAAAAGAAAAAACAGGGTATTTTTTTGCGCAACTGTTACCAAGGAGCTCGAATGAATACATAACAGCTCGTTGGCATTTCTTACGTTACAATCCTTAAGTGGGTAGCAGTCGTGAATTACAATGCCAATTGGATCGTCCAAAGAAAGTGGAAGATTGAATTATTCTCACATTTAATGCCCTTGAAAATAAATGCGGTTATTTTTAACGTATTGATCTGCGACTCTCTTCACGAACCAACCTTGAAGCTGCTTTTACGGCTGTTTAAGGGCCCCGAGCAGCTAAGGAAACGGTATAAGGTGTCCAAAACATGTCAAATTATATAAAAACTAAACAAGAAGAGAAACTGAATTGAGTCGTATTACTGCATAGAAAAATTGCTTCGAAATATAAATTCGTCAGAAATACTCAATTCTGGATTTTTATAATAAGCATATATCATGAAGCAAATGTAAGCGTTAATTAAATATTCAGCATATACATTGTGCATGTACTGTAATTAAGAAAAGTCGAGAATCTTAATAATAATCAAGCATTTGTAGAAAACTAGACGGGCACGAAAATATTAAGAGACGGATTTCGAAATACAACTTGAAACAAAGGCATTTCTTAACGTAATAAAAAATGGAATAAATGCATATCACACAAACCGATACGATGTAGTAGCTGGATTTACCTGTACTTAATATCCTGAAATGCATTCAATTAAGAATTAACTGGGAATTAATTATTTTTTAAATAAGATTTCAATGCAACGTGTGTGTATGTGTTAGGTTTCCATCCAAAAGTATTCACAAATTATTCTCTGTTAACACGAATAAACCCCAAATAAGAATCACAAATTAAAACCAATGCTTTGTATTGAATACTCAGCTTTTTGTCAAAATAAACGTTGATACGAATGTTATTTTAGTCGAAAACTGCTCATATACAGTACAACACGTGGATCGTTCATCGAAGTAAAAATACAATTCCGATTATTAATTGGAGCCTTTCTCAGGAGGCACGTGAGAGCCGTACAGGAGGCATCAGACACCGGATGAGTTGCATAATGCATGTTAAATGCAGGGAAATCGCAACAATCAACTTAATTAGTATTATAACGAGCCTTGTTGAACACCATAATTAATAGAAAATTAATACACTCTCTTACAACAGGCCGATAATTATATTTCCACAAGAGCTACCGTGTGTGTGTCCAGCTGCATGCAGGACACTCATTAGGTTACTTCAACGCGAACTGAAGTCGTTATTGATATCAGATTTCATCTGCTGGTAAATTACAACGTGGATAATAAAGAAGCAATTAGCACATACATGCATACAGGGCCAAATGAGAGATATTTCAGGAACCTCACCAAATTTTTATCTTTTACTATAGTGGAATCAATTTTTATTAATTTTTTTTTTCAATATTCTACATTTTAAACACACTAAAATGCAAAATCAAAACAAGTCTTTCATCTCAATCTACGAGTATTTCGAATGTTATTTTAACATGCATTCCAGTCTCCGAGCCTGAATAAACCAGCCATTTTCTGCAGCGAAACTTCTTCGTTCATTCCTTCCTATAGTTACATTTGATGATTGTCAAAATCTCTTTTTCTGCACAATTTCATCATTTTATGGGAATACTCAAATATGGACAGACACAAAGCGTCTATGCTTGATACGGTACATCTGTCTAGTACGACCAATGGGATATGTTGAATTCATGCTGCGGACAGTTGATGTCAAAATCAACATCAGCTACACCATCGCGATTGTGGAGGTCGGCTCGATGCTTCCAAATTAAATCCTTCAAGATTCTGAGATGTAGGGGGGACACGGATGGAAGCCAGACATAGAAACTGGAAACCGAAAAGTGCGGTGAAACCCAGTTCCTCGCGCAATTCCTCGAATCCTCGTTCACCCTTTTGGGAATAAGGCAAATATTCGATATCAAGCATTCCCCCTTTTATGTTTTTAAGCAGTCGGAATATGTCTTCATAAATTTAGGGCAGGAATTATGTCTTCAAGGTACTTTCGGCATTAATGCTGCATGCCTCCTATACGTCCGCAGCACTCTGCACGGGGCTACGAAGGCATTAAATAATGCATGCTAAGGGGATAGCGAGCATAAATGGGTAGCTTTCACCAAAAGAGCTGACTACGTTCCCATTGCTACGCTTTTACGACTGTAATCAGACGAAACGAGCTGCGCACAGCCGACTGGATTTACAGCAACAAGATCACGTGACAAACGATGCGTGCAGTGGACAGGCAAGAAATCCATACGAGCACATGTTGCACCTGGGCATCGTGCTTCCCCGTTGCAGAAATTTTGCAAAAAAAACGATTTTTATTCTTGGAAATACGGTACACAAATTAAAAAAGCGAATGGGAGAAGAAAAAATACATAGCGTCAATACATGTATACGGTTTATTAATAAAAATAATTTTGAAAAAGTGTAGGCTACTGTGATAATATGATAAAATGTATACGCGTGTTTTTGCAATACGCAAAAAAACAAGCATTGCAACAAGAATTTGGTAAACTTGTATTTTTTGTAATGTTTAGTCAAAAAATGTCAACATTGTAGAATACCCTTTGATTAATGTAAATCAAGCACGCTTGTAATTATGGGAATACATGTAAATAAATACGAGCAGATTAATATTAGATTAATTGTTCCAAAAAGTAATATTTGGGCCACCCTGTACAACAGGTAATGAAGGTGAGGCAACCTAATCAGTAGAAACATGTCCATGCACGTCCTACGATTACATTGCCGGTACATGTACAGTGTATATGATACTAGCTGTGTTACCCTTCGTGGACAGGGTACATGTAGTGTTTAGGGTGACCTGGACATAAAGGCATGAGGTCGACTATCTGTGCGCTTTTCGGAGTTCGAATCTCAGCAAAAGTTCGTTGTTTCAAAAATGTGAATTTGACCAACTGGAAAAACGACTTACCCCTTCCCTTTACAATAACCAAATAAGTTGTACCTCCCTGTTACCCTTGACTTAAATACCGAGTTTCGAGAAATTCCACTTACGTTTTCCCGTGAAGCACATTAAGAAACGCAACCATGCGATAAACCGACAGAAAATTATGAAATAATTGGTCAATACTCGCCGATAGTTCGGGATAGAAACATGCTGGGACAATGGGTAGCCTACTTAAGTTCAGGATAATTACTGATAGAAAATGGATATTTGGGAAATTTGGAATCTGGACAATCTACCAGAATACGTTTTTGAAATTTCCGGACCTTTTCAGAAATGTGGTGGAGTGTATACAAGTACATGCGACAACAATTTTTATACTGAATAAGATACACAACGGTGCTTTCCCGCTATTTTGCCGATGTTATGGACAAAACATCAGAATTTCAAGAAAGGAGCCATCCAGAAATGATGTCACGGCTTTAGGGGGTGGGGGTATGCTGAATTTGTGACAAATCGTGACAATAGGGGTGG
>JAQGAO010003500.1:0-16880 GCA_034697705.1 Ommatoiulus sabulosus | reverse complement strand
AGAATTTTTATGCAGGAAATGTACACTAGAAAAAACAATACACTAAAAAGTGGTCAACATAAACAGGTGGTCACCATCCAAAGGTGGTCACTTTTCCAGGTTTCACTGTAGTTAAAAACCACAAAACCAAAAGAGTACCGAATGATCATGTCCATGGGTTAAAGAAAGATGTAATGTGACTCATCCGTGATCTGGTCACTTTATAAGGTACATTGACAATGTTAAAATTGCAAAAAAGAAAACACACTGGTCACTGTACACAATTAGACAGGTGGTTACTGGTCAACATAAACAGGTGGCCACCATTCAAAGGTGGTCACTTTTCCAGGTTTTACTGTATATTTCCTTTTCAAAAAAATCTAATTTTAAACTAACTTATTTCATCCTAAATCCAGTAGAGCAGCATTACCTGGAGGAAAAAATTCATGACTTTCCAAATGGTTGAGAAAATTACTATAGGACATGACAGAATTGGGCTACAAGTCCGAACATTAAAGTTCAATGTTTTGTCACGCATGCACCAAGAACTTGGCCGATGAAATTTGGCAGTTTGTTGTAGACGTGATATGTCACTTAGGTTTTCAAGAGACTGCGTCAGTTACCGAGTACATGTTACTCGATGTTAATTAGCAATTAGAAAGTCCTAGAAAGTCAACGTGGAATCGTTAATGAAGGTAATCATTAATTGATATGACAGAAATTATCCACGATGATCAAGTTTATCTTCGAAATGACCGGTTGACATTTTCAAGCGCATTTTAAGGAAATTTCGTACCGTGGATTTAACTCAGAAGTTGATCTCAATTTACCATCACTGCAAATGACATTCCTCTTGAAACAGGGTAGCCTGCCCCCATACATGGAAAACCTGGAAAAGTCAGGGAGAAGTCGAGGAAGAATGACTTTTTATTTGAAAAAGTCAGGGAAATTCAACGTAGTCATGTTGTCGCGATCCTAAAATTAACGCTTCTACAGGTACATGCTTAGCTAAGGACCCATTTGGAAACATTCTTACATTTTCCAAAATTTGCAACAGTTTCTGAGGACAAATTTTCACAATTCTCTTCGTTTTCCGAAGAAAATTTGCACTACTTTACATTTTCTGAATGCAAAATTGTCAAATTTTTAAAATTTATCCATGCAATTTTTTTAAAAACTTGTTTTACATATATAGAAATTACAAAATAAATTTGCATGAATAAATTTAAAAAATTGGACAATTTTGTATTTGGAAAATGTAAAAAGTATTGCAAATTTATGCTCGGAAAACGTGGAAAATAGCATGTACTCGGTAACTGACACATGGGGTCTATTGAAAACCTAAGTGACATCACTTCTACTACAAACTGGAAAATTTCAGCAGCCAAGTTCTTGGTGCGTGACAAAACATGGAACTTAAATGTTCGGACTCGTAGCCCAATTCTGTCATGTCTTGGTTATTTTCTCAATTATTTGGAAAACGTGGAAAATTTTTCTAATTTGTCCTTGGAAAACGTGGAGAATTTTAAAAACTGGTCCTCAAAATAGTCATTAGTAAATTTTGCAAAATAATTATCCGCGTCGATTTATTTCGCAAAATATGTCAATTTTTGACCTCGTGATAGGTCCCCTGATTTTTCCAATTTTCCCAAATTTTGCAAAATAATTTACTATGTCGACTTTGCAAAATATGTCAATTATTGACATCGTGATTGGTCCCCTGACTTTTACAGATTTCCAAAATTTTGCAAAATATGTCAATTTTTGACATCGTGATTGGTCTCCTGACTTTTCCAAGTTTCCCAAATTTTTCAAAATAATTTACTATATGTCGAATTTGCAAAATAGGTCAATATTTGATATGGTGATTGGTCCCCTGACGTTTCCAGGTTTCCCAAATTTTGCAAAATAATTTACTATATGTCGAATTTGCAAAATATGTCAATTTTTGACCTCGTGATTAGTCCCCTGACTTTTCCAGATTTCCAAAATTTTGCAAAGTATGTCAATTTTTGACATCGTGATTGGTCCCCTGACTTTTCCAGGTTTCCCAAATTTTGCAAAATAATTTACTATGTCGAATTTCCAAAATATGTCAATTTTTGACATGGTGATTGGTCCCCTGACTTTTCCAAGTTTCCCAGGTCCGGGGGAATCCCCCCCCTCTCTTTTCCGCACAATACGAGGTCTTATTCATTCTTATTCTCATCTATTACGAGTCTTCGTATAGTTAAGCGGCCCTCGCACCCTAAAAATGTCATAACTCGTGGCATTCCCACTCTCATTTCTCCCTTCCCAATCCTCCGAACACAAGTTCTTACAGAGTCCTCGAGGGTCGTTAAATAATTGTCCACGAACAAAACCAGAGCGTCTTCCTGCAAGAGGATCATTGTCCCGAGAGATTATCTCAGCCGAAAAACGGAGAAATTCGTAAAACAGCGGTTAGGAGATAGTGAAAAGCAGAGAGAAATGCCGCCACAAACATCAAAGTGTTGTAAACACGGAAGGTTTTTGATAAACAATCGATGGCATTGTCCTAAACCCCCTCCCCCCTTTCCCCCACCCCCTTACTCGCACACGCCTTAGCACAAATTGAATTAATGTCAAGCACCCCAAACCACCAATTGACGACAAAATGAGCGTGCAAATCTCTTTTCCCCGGCAAAGGGATTAATGTCTTCTTGCGGGGAGACGGAGATAGAAGGTCCTCCTCTGATGGATGGATGGAAGAATGGATGGTTGGATGGATGAATGCATCGGAGCACGGACGATGGCGTTTCCACAAAAGATTCACAAATCTACGAAAACAAAAGTTAAAACGGGGTCTTCAGGAATGGAAATTTCGGTCGAAATCCTTTTGCAATGATTGGGGAAATTAAGAGCTGCTGTAGCACTCTCCAGGACCCTCGGATGACGTCTTGTTTTTGGATGGAATCAACGAAATTATGGAAAATTATCTATTGCTTTTGGTGTTTGCTCCTCGCAAATTAATGCGTGCTGGTCGAATGAATAATGCAACGAGGATTGGCGAGGGATGGAGTGGACACGGAGGACTTCCGTCGTCCCGTGAATTCAAAACAGACAGCTGTTTCCATGGCCTCGATTCCGCTCGCAATTACGAAATACTCAACCTGGTTCCGGTTCGGACGAGGGGCGACAAGGGGTACCACCAGACCTGGAAATGCTGGAAAAGGCGGGGAAATCGAAAATGTCTGTAAAAGTCAGGGAAGTCGAAAATGCCTGGAAAAGTCAGGGAAGTAGAAAATGTTTGGAAAAGGCAGGGACGTAGAAAATGTCTGGAAAAGGCAGGGAAGTAGAAAATGTCTGGAAAAGGCAGGGAAATAGAAAATGTCTGGAAAAGTCAGGGAAGTCGAAAATGTTTGGAAAAGGCGGGGAAGTAGAAAATGTTTGGAAAAGTCAGGAAAGTAGAAAATGTCTGGAAAAGCCAGGGAAGTAGAAAATGTTTGGAAAAGTCAGGGAAGTCGAAAATGTATAGGAAAGTCAGGGAAGTAGAAAATGTCTGGGAAAGCCAGGGAAGTAGAAAATATCTGTAAAAGTCAGGGAAGTAGTGAAAAAGGCGGGGAAGTCGAAAATTCAGGGAAGAAAAGTCAAAAATGTATGCAAAAGGCAGGGAAGTCGAAAATGTCTGGGAAAGTCAGGGAAGTCGAAATGTGTGGAAAAGTCAGGGAAGTCGAAAATGTCTGGAAAAGTGAGGGTAGTAGAAAATGTCCGGAAAAGTCAGGGAAGAATGACTTGTTTCTAAAAAGTTCTCAATTAATACTTCAAAGTTGGTTGGCTCCTCGGGGATTACTCGCTATCTTTGTAAAGTTTTTCCCATGCAGTTGAAATGCGTAAAATTAGTCAACAATTTCGGAAGAAAAATTCGCCAAGTTTTTCACCTATTCCCTGCAGGACAAATTTTTCGATCCTTTCCGAAGCCAACATTGCGTTTTCAGAGTTCAACAGATTCCGAGGATAAATTTGCGAAATGTTCAATAGTTTTCGAGTACAAATTGGCCAATTTTCATCAGTTTACGAGGACCAATTTTTAAAACGTTCAACAGCTTCCGAGTACAAAATTTTAAAAAATTTCCCACGTTTTCCGAGTATACAAATTTAACACTTTGTCCTCGTTTTCAGAGCACAAATTTGTAAAATTCTCTTTGTTTTCAGAGTAAAATTTGCAAAAATGTCCACGCTTTCCGAGAACAAATTTGAAATTGTTTTCCTCGTTTTCAGAGTATAAACTTGTAAAATTGTTCCGCGTTTTCCGAGTACAAATTTGCAAAAATCTCCGCGTTTTCCGAGTACAAATTTGTGAAAATTCTCCGCGTTTACCGAGTATAAATTCGCCAAATTGCCCACGTTTTCCGATGACAAATTTGCAAATTTAAAGATTTTATAATTACATTTTTGTACGTAAATTTTCGAAATAGTCATTACTAAATTTTGAAAAATAAGTAAATTTTTTGACATTGTCATCAATCGGGATTTTTTTTTTAAAAACCTGGAAAAGTCAGGGAAGTTGGAAATGAAATTTATGGGGGAACCCCCAGTCCGGTCACGTGGCCTTTAGCTAGGGCCTTAAATTGCGTCTCCGAATAATTTCAATCTGTGTTTTTTTTCAATGGCGGACTTCCTGTTTTGGCAAGATTTAAAAGGAACTCAACGCCATGAATATTTGATGGCAATGAAATGTCAGGTTGATTCACTTTGGTTGACTTTATTAAAGGACTTTGTTGGTGGAGTAAGGGGGGGGGAAGGGGGATAGGGGGTGCGTCTAAGTTAAGGTTAAATGAAACGCTAACGTGTGTTTTGGGGCTTTTTGAACTCTACGCCCCCTTAATCTCGTTAAGGGGGGCTTTTTTTGGGGGATGTTTTTGAAAAGGCCGAAATAAGAGGGAAAAGCCAATTGACGGCGTCAATAATTTATTGCAATTAGATTATGCAAATTTGTCTGGAAATCCAACGTGACGACATGCAAATGAGTTAGTGCAGAAACGACACGTACTGCTTTTTAAAAATAGACGGGAATTAATTCGATAAAATTGTCGACATGCAAATGAGTTATCAAAATGGCCTCTGAGGAAATTACATTAAGGGGGGGGGGGAGGAGGGGATTTCGTCGCCACCTAGCGGCTAATAAAAGTAAAAAGTGGATACTTAGATAGATGCTTTACGAATCGTACTTTGGCAGTCGTATTTGAGTCGCGATGAGAGGTACTCATTTTGAAGCTTTACGAATCGTACTTTTGTAATTCGTAAAGTTTTACGCGCCAAATCGTGTGTGAATTTTTTTTTTAGAGTAATATGTTGCAAATTGTGAGTGAAGTATTTTAAAATACAAGCTAAATATTCCAATATTGTCTTGAAATATATTTTAAATGTTTTTTTTTGTGGTAAAAAAACTTAAAAAAACAATGGGGGTACTCATTCAGAAGTTTTCCGAATATTATCGTATTCCAATATTATCTTAAAATAAATTTTAAATGTTTTTTTGTAGTAAAAGTATACTTAAAAAAAACAATGGGGGTAGTCATTCAGAAGTTTTACGAATCGTACTTTGTAATTCGTAAAATTTCGTGCGCAAAATTTAATGCGTTGTTTTAAAACCAAATACATAATGCTCTTCGATACGTGTTCTCTTTTCCACTTTTGGAGAACACGTGACTTTACAACTTATAAAAGTACGATTCGTACAACGTTTGTCCGAGTACCCCTCTATCATCGAGGCATGCCTTTATTAGGGGGTACTCAAGGATTATTCAAGGTTATAATGTTGTTTTAAAACCAAATAATGCTTTTCGATACGTGTTCTCTTTTACACTTTTGCACTAACGTGACTTTACGACTTTTAAAAGTACGATTCATAAAGCCTCTGTCTGAGTACCCCTATCGCGCTACAAAAACCGTCTATCCGATCGTTGACCGGCCATCTGGCGGTGTGCGGGCGTCCATCGGCTTTAGTCGTCTTAAAATATAGATTTTTGAGGTTTCCGAAACCGAGCTCCGTAAAAAAAAGGCCCATTTACTCGTAGGTTGATCCGATCCGGGGGGAGCACCCGGGGGATCCTCGATCCTCGATCCGCTTTCATTTCATACTCGAGCGAGTCTCGATTATTACAATTTTACACCATTTTTGTTGCGCAGGCCCTCTGGCGGTGGTTCGGTAAATAGCCGCGTTCATTCAGCTGTCTAATTAAGCAGGTTCGGCATCTTTATTAAATATGCAAATGAAAGCGGTTGGCCCCTAATTGATTTACGCTCGTCTGAGTCCCTCCTCGGTCGACGAGAGTGAAACCGAGCGAGAAACCGCTGCTGCCCCCTGGCGAAAATTAAGGGCCCCAAAGAGGTTGGCTTCACTTTTCCGCTATGGATGTAGCCGTGCTGGCCAATGAGAACTGGAAAGCGGCAAGTGAAGCTCGATGAAGGGAATGAGCCGAGAGCACGCAATTTTTACTGGGAAATTGTTTTTTCAACTTTTGGTTGTCTTAATTTTAAGGGGGGCTAGCTGGGGGTCTTAATTGTGACGACGTTCACATCAGATGACGAAATGACGACAACGTTTTGACGTACAAATATGGCTTCCCCTTCCCCCCTCCCCCGAGGCTGGATAAGGGAGTAGGTTCGGAGTTTGGGAAGTCGCAATAATGTCCTGAAGAATTGTAACGATGAATGACGTCGTCGTAATAAAAGATGGCGTCGTTCGTTAACATTCTGCAGATGACGTCATTCATTACAATTTTGTAGATGACGTCATTCATTACAATTTTGTAGATGACGTCATTCATTACAATTTTGTAGATGACATCATTCATTACAATTTTGTAGATGTCAGTCATTACAATTTTGTAGATGACGTAATTCATTACATTGTTGTAGATGACGTCATTCTTTAAAATTCTGCTGGCGTCATTCATAAAAAAAATACTGACGATGACGTCACTCATTACAATTTTGTAGATGACGTCATTTGTTAAAATTCTGCTGGCGTCATTCATAAAAAAATACTGAAGATGACGTCACTCATTACAATTTTGTAGATGACGTCATTCGTTAAAATTCTGCTGGCGTCATTCATAAAAAAATACTGAAGATGACGTCACTCATTACAATTTTGTAGATGACGGCATTCGTTAAAATTCTGCTTTGCGTCATTCATAAAAAATACTGACGATGACGTCACTCATTACCATTTTGTATATGACGTCATTCGTTAAATTGCTGCTGGCGTCATTCATAAAAAATACTCACGATGACGTCACTCATTACAATTTTGTAGATGACGTCATTCGTTAAAATTCTGCTGCCGTCATTCATAAAAAATACTGACGATGACGTCAATCATTACAATTTTGTAGATGACGTCATTCGTTATAATTCTGCCGGCGTCATTCATAAAAATACTGACGATGACGTCACTCATTACAATTTTGTAGATGACTTCATTCGTTAAAATTCTGCTGCCGTCATTCATAAAAAATACTCACGATGACGTCATTGATATAAAATACTGACGATGAAGGAATTCATTAAAATTCTGGCGAAGATATCATTCGTTTAAATTCTGATGGCGTCATTCATTAAAATTGTGTTGATGACGTAATTAAATAAATATGCAGCTGAGGAGGTCATCCGTTAAATTTTTTTCAGATGACGTCATTCAGAAAAATCCTGACGCTGACGTCAACATATAGCTGTCGACATTCATTATCATTCTGCTGATGACATCATTCTTTATAATTTTGTAGATGACATTGTGCATTACAATTTTGTAGATGACGTCATTCATAAAAAAAAACTTCACCATGACGTCATTTATAAAAATACTAATTCTGATGGCATCATTTTTTAATTCTGCTAATGACGTCGTTCAATAAAAATTCAGTTTATCTGGTCATCCATTACAATTTTTTTAGATAGCGTTGATTGTTCGGATGATGACGTCATTTATTTTTAAATTTTGACCATGAATGACGTCAGTTGTTAATTTCTGATGGGGAATGACGTAATCATAGTAAAAGATAGCGTAATTCATTAACATTAATTCTGACGTCATTGGTGGAAATTCTGATGCTGACGTCATATGTTAAATTCTGGCGATGATATCATTCTGATGATGACGTCATAATCTGAATTTGAACGAGTGACGTCATTATCGGACAGAATTTCTTATGGAAATTATTTGATTTCGTTATTATCAGAATGGAGAATATGGACCGCCCTCTAAAATTAACATTAAAGTTTTTTCCAATTTCCAGTAGATTATTAATGGCGAATTCGACTCACCCAAAAAGTGCACACCGGCTTGCACCGGGTGCACGTTTCTGCACCCGTTCCGTTCAACTCGGAAATGGTGCATACTTCACTGAATTGGGTGCACCCTACGTTCCCTATTCGACTGGATACACCTCGTGAACCAGGTGTGCACCGGGTGTGCACCGCCTCCACCATCAAGGGAGCTGGTGGAGGCGGTGCACCCAACATGTCGGATAGGGTGGTCGGGAGGTCGCATCGCACAATACATAGCACATGATCGGTTTATACCCACCAAAACATGCACCTGCACCTGGTGTAATGAGTCGAATTCGCCATTAGGTTAAAGGGGAAGAAATGTGCGAAAATTTGGAAGGGTAATGTTTTTCGTATGGAGATCCGCCCACAAAAATTCTTCGGATGTTCCTGAGTATTGATTTAAAATTTGAGGTATTAGATTTAAGACGGGTGGATTAAAAGATCCTGTGGGTCCAAGAAATCCAAGATGGACGTGTTTTGCCTTTTATATACAAAGTGGTCCATTTATCATGATTCTGCCAATAACTTTTAAAATAAATAGTAAATCTTATAATTTATTAAAATGCAAAATTAATAATATCAACTTGCCTTTTAAATTACGTCAAAATGTAGAGCCCTCCAGTCCTCCTATGGGGGATCCGGGGGGGTCTTCTTGGAATTTTTAATGGGACCCCTCATTTTATTTTGCAAATTACGAATTTGCACTTAAGACAAAATAAGTTTTGTCTCAAAGATTTTTTGGTATCATCTTAGATGTAGCTGTTATCAATGTCCGAAACCGTGTAATACGCCATTTACTTTTTTCAACAGGTAGCAGTGACGATACCTGTTGAAAAAATTGATTGGGTTTTACACGATTTTGTACATCGATTACAGCAACATCTAAGATAATGCGAAAAAAATCTTTTTGACAAAACTTATTTTGTTTTAAGCGCAGATTCATAATTTGCCAAACTAATTGGGGGACCATTAAAAATCCTAAAGAGACCACCCGGATCCCCTATAAGGGGACCAGGAGGCCCCTACATTTTGATGTAATTTAAAAAGCAAGTTAATATTATGAATATTGCATTTTAAAATTTTTTACACATTACTATGTATTTTAAAAGATATTAGCAGAGTCATAATAAATGGACCACCCTGTGTATGGATTTCACAAAAATTAATTTTAAGGAAGTAAAACTGTTGTTTTGGTATAATGTCAGGGTAGCAGCGGCCATGTGTGGTGCACTCATTTACAGGGTGCTGTAACACCGCGTGCGATTGCTTAGGTGTTCACCTGAGCGCCGCACATAGAGCGCTTTTTACGGGAGACAGTTTTGGCGAACGTCAGTGTGATGTGTGATGTCACATGACCTGGGGAGGAGACAACACTCACAAGGAGCAGTGTCTTAATGCGTGGGTTTGTCTTATAGTGCGTCCCCAGCAAGCGGCGTCCTCACCCACGATTTCAAGTGTTCGTAAATTCGCGTTAGTTTGAATTTGGCACGTTTTGGCACGGCACTTCCAAGCAGGACTTCTAGGACACATGACTATTTTTGGAAGGAAAATGTGGATACGTTTTCTACCTTGTCTAGGTGTGTTTTTTTACCTGGGGATTAAAAGGGAGTTTTATTAGGGTGACCCACCTTGTCCTCTGCTGTCATGTGACCTGGAAGTAATTTCTGCTGGTAGCCCATGCACCTTATTGTTGATCTCCATGGAGGTCTTTACCTCTTGTGTGCTTCAACTTATACTTCAGACCTTCACAGTGACCAGGTGTGGCCACTTTAGCTCTTGCTTAGAAACCACTAAGTGTTGGTTGCATACCTTGTCTGTGGACAGGAGCATGTCAGTGTTAATTTAAATTAATAGGAATACCAATTTGAAGTAAAGGATCGCCACTGGGATTGCCACTACAAAAGGTGTAAGTACTTTAGTGTATTGTGTATTACTTTAATGTCACCTTTTTGCTTGTGTTTTGCACGTGTCATGTTAGGTGTAATAGGCACGTGCATAGTGCTGTTTGTTAACTTGCCTAACTTGTGTGTTTAAGCTCACTTTTCACTGAAGTGTTTCTAATTGTTTTAATAAAGTTATGTCTAGGCGAATTGCATATTTTGTAGCTGGTTTGGCGTGCGTGTGTTTCTTCCTTTTTGTCTAGGATCCACGCATGCCCAAATGCCTAGGATGATTTCTGCCAGTTCTAAAGAAAAGGTAAGTGTTATTTTGGAACGCACTTTGCCCCGTGTTCCAGTTTTGCATGCTTTGATTTCTTGTAGCACCTCAAGTCACCAGTCTTGGGACAAGTTGAATCCAGAGCCCAGCGCCACATGTGCGTCTGGGATCCCAAAGCTGGATTTTGAGGATTACAGGGGATTCCATGTTTTACAGGCCCAGAAATACATTTTACATACCTCAAAGAGTTTTATACGAGAAGAGGAATTTAATTCAAGCGTCTCGGAAGCTAGGTTTTGCGCCGAGTGCGGCAGGAAAATTTTTCGTTTCGGCCTACGCACCACGTTACCCAATTCTGCTGATTTTAGCTGTTTTGTTACGTTATTAACAACAAAAATATCATATAAATTTCAAAAAGCATTATAGAAGGCGCTTTGCATCTTTAAACATTTAAAAATGTGTAACTCACTAATTTTACTTACTTTGATTATTATCCAAAAATAGACGATTAGGGTTTGTGCAATTCTTTTTATAGAAAATCACCAACACTTTTGACGAGGACTTATACTTATAAAATTACCATTAGCTCAGCTCACCATACAATTTCTTACCTTGAATAAATAGCTTTCTGACCGATTTGATTCCTAACTTCTCGAATAAAATCATTATGACCAGCAGTTTTACTCGTCACTATTGAAATCCGTGTCCACTTATATCTACATAATGACAATTTTTTGCTTCAAATAGGCATACTATTTCGGATACATACTATATATTATTGTATTACAAATGTATAAAAACTATTAAAAATAACCAATTAATCATACCGATGTATAATGCAAATCAAGGCCGAAATCTCATAAGCCAATGATGGATACATTTTAAATAAGTATTTTGAGACTGCCTGTTTTAATAAAGAACTTCACCATTACTACATTCAGAGAAGACAATCATAAAACATAATGCAGCATTAAACCACCGAAACACTATCTTCAACTATTACCTTATCAAATGTTTCAGTTAATGAATACAAGGAAAAAATGGGTATGCCAGTCTTGCCAACCAATTCATAGATATAACTAAGGATTCTGGCGCTGGATTTACGAAAACTGAAAGAAGCCAATGCAATGGCATTGACATCCGCGTTGAAACAAGTATTGCAAAGTATGTGAAGGCAATCTGAAACCAATTAAACTTTTTGATGATTTCTTTAAACGTTTTACATAGCAAAATAGTACCTTTGAAAATGTAAATGAATCAGAATGTTTACCTTTTTTATTTTTTAACTTAATAACGTTTCCAGCATATAATTTTCTACACTATGAAGTTACACATTTTGCAAATGTAATGTCTTAAAACATTTTTAAAAGTTTTAAAGAATTTTGTAAAAGTAATGTGACATCAACGATGGAGGTCAAGAATCAAGCAAGTAAGTAACACTGCACAAAGCAGCCGTAATAGCTTATATCTTTTCATTAAGAAGTTAAATAAGGCAAAATTCATTCAAATATAATTAAATATACATAAAATAATAAAATCCTACATAAAACACTAATGACCTTAAACCATCATTATTCGAAATCCTCATAGATTTCCATCCTTATTTGAATTAAAAAGCTCAAAAGACCAACTTACCAATTTCAGTGTGGTGTTCTAGAAGTATAATGGATTTTAGCGTTACTTTAACATACAAATCATCTTCGAAAGCATTTTCAACGTCGTTTGTTACGTTACTTATGTGATCAAACTTTTGGTCATCGTTTAGTATTGCTATAATCCCAATGGTGATATTTATCCTGACTGCTGGCTCTGGCAGTGGTGATGTTACCAGAACAAACAACAACATACCAAGAAGTGACCATTGGGTCAAAGGTGATCCGTTTCGGAACCAGCAAACAAAGTTGCGATGGATCGCCATGCATCCAGGACAAATGGCTTGGTTGAGTGGACAAAAGCAACCAATGTCGATAATCATTTAAACTCCATTTACGCACTGTTGACAATCTTATAAACCTAAAACAAGAAGGTATTATCAATGAATCAATACTTTAAGCGTATTTGGTTTGAAGTTAAAAGTTTAAAAGTATGTATTAATCATTTTATCTTCATTTATGTCAAAGTTTCGTTGATTATTATGAAAGATATTTATAATTAATAATAGTAATTACACTGTATTTATACTAACTTTAAGTTGAGTTTTAAAATTTTGCAATTCTAATAGGTTTCATTCATATTACTTAAGTTTATCGTTTTCTTTTATTCCAGTAAAACCATCGGAAGTTTCACATTTTACTGTAAGCTATTGTACAATTGTATTGCATTTTAAGTTATGTCGATTTCCTAAGCATAATGGAACAAAATAAAGCAATTTTCGATACACAAACAATGTATAATGGACACATTTAAATCAATGTCTTTTAAATGCGTTCATTGAAATTTAAATTGCCAGTGCAAGTATTAGCTATAATTTAAAAATCATTAATCGCTTATAACAGCACTCACGTTAAAAGGAAAATAGAGGCGAGGAAAGCTATGACTGAAAAAATTCCCAATATGTTATGTTGAAAATAACTATAATTGAAAGCATTACTCAATGTTAATGCAAGTGGCAGCTAAAGACGAAAAATGAAAAAGAAACTGCAACGAAATTAGGAAAATGTATTGCAAAAGTAGCTCAGTATTTAACATCATATTTGTAGTAAAATTTTAAATAGTTGAATGGTTCTTACATCATCATTAAATTCAAACGGTTTTTGAACTGATGGTACAAACTAAAACTTGTGCTAGAGTGAACAAAGGTAAACATTTTTCACAATAGAACCTAGGCTCCAAAGGTCACTATTAAAAAGTTACATGTCATTAAAGTTGACATGAAAGGTTTAGCCTACATGGAATTAATTTTGGCACTAAATGTTTCAACAATTACGTGTTTATTACAATGTTTTACAGAAAATGCTTAAACGTTTTGCATTACAATTAATACAAGCCTCACATCAGCAACGCATTGATTGACGCACTATTTCAAAGATGCCCGGCATGTCATTTACATTGCCCGCAGATACCGCAATACTGGCCACAAGATCATCTTGTGTGCCCACATGAGTCTGATACACTATGTTCTTAATTTGTCCTCATCGGAAGAAATCCAGGCCTGTTTGATCGTACTGTCCAACTTTTAGAAAGTTGATGGTGCCAAAGCTGAAATGCCCTGGGGTTTGGCAAATGTCTGTTTGGATAGCGTTCTCTATACCATCGTTGTGCCAATCTATTATTGCCATCAGCAAGCCCATAAATGCAATGCATATCGGCCAATTCTAGATTTGTGTATGCTTCCATTTCGATGCCACAATAGTGACCTTTAGACCCTAGGTTCTATGGTGAAAAATGTTTACCTTTGTTCACTCTAACACCATTTAGAGTTTGTACTATGAGCTCAAAAACACCCTTTATAAAGGGTGAGGCATTGAACCTTAAAAAACAAATATCCTTGAAAAGAAGAATTGTAAAGAAAAACCGTCTTATATAAAAGCTGTTTGTTATAAAATTTTGAAAGAGAATGTGTATACAAGCTTTTTATTTTCAGGACTTTTTAAAGGTCATTTCAATGTCAACTCAGTGTTTTCAAATAGAACTGGTATTTTTCTTACCAGCATCTGAATCTACACATAAAAATAATTAAAATTTGTTTGCAACATTTTTTCCTTTTTACAAAATTTGAATTCGACAAGTTTCGAGATCCAAAAACTAGGCATTTTGCGACGATAATTTATGCAATCTAATGAGTGTTGAGTATCTGTAGATACTTTAATGTTTGATTGCAATATAACTTGAAACTTTTTTGCTGTATTATGTAAGTGTTTATACCTGCAATTTGGAATTGGCTCGCATGTACTTTTAAGTGTATTTTTGGCATGCTCGCCAATGCATTATTTTTGTATTCATGTTACTGAATTGTTTATTTCTTTCATGAATGTTATGTTTCATACGTGCAGGCAACAAAAGGGCGAACGCTCAACATCAGGGAAGCGAGTTTTAACTTTTTACTTAAATTTATTGGAAGTGGCGACTTTCGTTTTTGAAGTTTAATTAACGTTAAAATGCGCACTATTTAAAAACTCGTGTGATTGGAAACTGCATTGAAAAACGGCAGTTTAAATCTTTTCCAAATTCTAACTTTAATTTAAAGTGAGTTCTGACTAGTTAAATTACAAGCACTTGGATCTGTTTAGATCAAGTTGTTTAACATAGAAACATTTTCTAAAAGTAATGTTAAATTGAATTTGGAACCAAATGTCACTTTGTAAGCCATGAGCCGTCAGCTGACATTTGGCCTGCTTCCTGATGTGGAATCCCCTTTTGGTGACCTGGTGATGACGTCAGTCAGTCACCTGTCCATACCTACTAGAACCCTCTAGAAGGAAATGACATTGTGCAACCAAATCCTATAAAAGGAAGCTGCTTGGTCATTTCTCTTCTCTCTCTGTTAAGGTGTTCGACTAGACAGGTTGTGAGTGCTACTCTCCTGTATTTTTCGTGCATTTAGTTTTACTTCTGCTAAATAAATTCTGTGAAGTCAAGGCAAGTTAAGTTCTTTAGAACAGTTTTATTTCAACGATCGCGGCGTGCAAATTCAAGGGAGAATTTGCATTTCAAGTCGGGCACAAGGAAACCAAGAAGACCTGCGTGAATTTCAACAAGGCGAAATTCATCCAGCTTTGGACAACCCTGAAGTGTAAGGAACCAAAGAAGAACTGCAGCAATAATTCAAGCAAGGACAAAGGAAACGAACTGTAAGTGTTAAATTAGCAGATTGCCAAAATTAAGGAGGATTCAAGAGGATTGGAAAATCGAATCCGCACCAAGCTGTTCAAGAACAGCTAGGCCTAAACTTGGCAACACGTGTGTAGCAGTTCCTGTGTGCAGAATAATTCGCAGCTGTCTTGTACAGACTGGAATTATTGTTTCTACGCCTGCTGTGAATTCCCAGTGCAATAGTCTGCACACGATCTACAACTTCTGAATTTGGGCCTACAAATCTACCTCTAAATATGCTACCGATTTCCGACTGCGTCTCTTGGGCCTAACACGTGTGTGAAGGACTGTCAGGACGAAAATCAACAGTAGGTACGTGAACCCGTTGCTGGGTGGTAGCGGAACAACCAGGTCAATGTGCACGTGCTCGAATCATGCGTTGGGCTGGATGATAGGGTTGACTGAGCTGTGCGTGTGGTGGCCAACTTTGGAACGCTGGCATTGTAAACACGACCAGGCCCAGGCGACACAATCCTTGCGCAGGGATGGCCACACAATACGGAGACCGACGAGCTTAGCTGACGCCTTCCGACCAGGGTGGCCGAGGCCGTGGAGCACGTTAAAGACCTGTCTGCGGAACAGAGCTGGTACCCATAGGCGCAGATTGCCTGTGAAAGTGTCACAGACCAGGTGGCAGGGCACCGGGTCCTGCAGCGCGATACGTTGTAGGCGTAGGGTCATGGTCATAGTTTGCTTGAGTTGCCAATCGCGGAGCTCAATGTCATTCTGTTGAGCGGCGGCGATGGCCGTGTAATCCAATGTTGGGGCCATCGTCACAGTTGCAATCCTGGATAAAGCATCGGCAACGGCATTGTCCTTTCCCAGGATGTGCCGAATGTTGCTTGTAAACTGGCTGAGGAACTCCAGTTAGTACGCTTGCCACGGTGAGAAACATTCTCCGGTTTTACGGAGAGCGAAAGTGAGCGGCTTGTGGTCCGTAAAGAGGACGAACTCCCGTGCCTCGAGCATGTGCCGGAAGTGCTTTACCGCTTAATAGGCCGCTTGCAGTTCCTTGTCGTAGGTTGAGTAGCGGTGCTGGGTATCAGTTAACTTAGTCGAAATGAATGCAAGCGGTTGCCACTTTTCTGTCACGAGCTGGTTGAGCGCGGCGCCCATCGCCACATCCGACGCGTCGACGAGCAGAGCCAGCAGGGCATCCGGCAGTGGGTGCGCCAGTGTAGCTGCGGCCGCTAGCTGTTGCTTGCAGCGGGCAAAATCCTTGCGTGACTCCGTCGTCCAAGGCACCGGCGTAGTGTCATTCTTTTTCTACCGTGGAGAAAGTCGTTAAGGCTCGCCTGCATCCCTTACAAAAATTTTAGGTATCATATTGGTTGATTCCAGGTATCTAGTAGGTATCAAGGTATATTTAAGGTATCTTTTAGGTATTACAAATTTACAACCTTGAAAAGATACCTATGATAGGTATATTTTAGGTTTCATTATAGGATTCCTAATAGGTATCATTCAATAATTACTTGTTTATAGGTTTCAAATAGGTATCAATCAACAAAACATTTAAGGTATCAAACCTTGATACCTTAGAAGGTACTGATCTGCACTCAAACCAACCTCCCTGATACCAAAAAAATACCTTTCCGATACCTAAATGAACTTGATACCTATTAACAACTTAAAAA